>JANZXR010000003.1:31644893-31665737 GCA_027575705.1 Erythroxylum echinodendron
ATTATTTATTGACATAAAAATATAACAATAATAATATTGTGAATAAAAATATACACAAAAAAAGTTGGGTTAATTTTGTAAAATAATTTTAACAATCATTAATGAAATGTATAAAAGAATATGCTGAGAATATTCCTTTTTTGGTGTAAAAAATAGACTTGTGGTTTGGAGTAAAAAATACTGAAGCATTTCTAAAATAGAAAAAACTTTACTCTATTTTGAAGGAATGGGTTGGAGATGGCCTTAAGACGTCTTTTCTCAATTAATAGTCTAATACGTAATACTTAGCTCGCTTATAGATAGATGATAGTAGTTTTATCTTATTTATTTATTTTGATTTTTTATTTAGAAATATATTATCATAATTTGTGTAATTTTAGATATATGAGAAGTTGATAGAGGACGAGTTCAGGGTACTGGAGGGGATTAAGTTGCATAAGCTACGTTAAATGGATCATGTTGTTATAAATAGATGATTATTTTGCTATAGTGAACTTTAAAAAATATTTTTTATTATTGAATATTTTAAAATTTACTTATAGATGATTTTTGTTATAAAAGATCTATCTAAATACAACAATATTCCAATAGAGGTCTCGTTGAACACGGGTTAGAGAAGGTTAAGAAGTATGCGGTTTTGTTCCTAATTAGTAGAGATACTTTTCCAATAAACTCACATAAATAAGAATATATATACACGCACTAAATATCTAGTATAAAATATAAACTAAAATAAAACTGAAAAATAGAATAAAGATAATACTAATAAAACATAAATAAATAAGTAAAATAAATAAATATGAAAAATAAAAAATAAAATAAGTAATAAAATAAATACTATAATAAGTTACAGTACAAGATAAAGAATAAAAATAAAAAGATAAAATAAGTGAATAAATATACAAACAAGAAACAAAAAAGAAGATAAGTAAATAAATAAAACAAATATGTCATTACAAAAAATGTTTAGGTTAAGTAAGAAAATATTTAGCCTAAATAACTGAGAAAAATATTATATATTAAATATTTAGGTTAAATACAAGACATAAAACTAAAAAGAAAATGTTTAAAACTCCTACGAAAAGAAGAATGACCTCTCTATATGATCTTTTACTTATATATTAGTACGCTAAAATTTTCTATCAAGGGTCACGTCTTTGATAAGTTACAGTAAAATCATATCATTCTTGATCACTTCCTTTTAACTTTTCTTAGGTCTTCCTTTTAATCTTTAATACTTTACGTTATTTTGTTGAATTTGATAATAATTAGTAAAAGTCTATCTAACCTTAATTTGATGGTGATCTTAGGAATATGAGTTTCATTACCAAGAAGTAGTTGGAGGTCATTATAGCCAGGGTTAGGGCCATTTGGCAGGTTAATACGCTTACGCTCATCACCAACCCACAAACCTCTCACCCAGATGCCCAGATTGGATGGAGTCCACCAATGATGGGATGGTGTAAGATCAACACTGATGGAACCATCAAGACTTCCAACGGGTTAGCTTTAGCAAGGGGTATTTTAAAGAATGACTGCAAAGAATGGAAGACCGACGTCATTTATCGGATTGGCAACTGCACGCCATTGGCATCAGAACTTTGGAGGCCCCTAAAAGGATTGGAGTTGGCTTCGCGCTTCAGCAAACAACGAGTTTTATTAGAAGTAGACAGTACACATGTTTCCAAACTTTTTGAGGAGGATCCTCCGTATATCCACTGCAACTGGACCTTGATCTCCAAACTCAAAATGCTACTCCGTAGGGATTGTGATCTAAAATGTCTAAATGCCTACCATGAAGGTGCTGAGTAAAATTTAGAGTACAAGTAAGCAAATTACTTGTATTATACCCACACAAAAAAAAACACTACAACACTTTCCAAAGACCACTCCAAATTTAAAGAGAAATAAACACTCAATAGGAAGCTCACAACTCACACTCATAACACCACACTCAAACTAAGCATACAAAGACTTATTGTTTTTAGAGGACGACTAACCTAAATGCAAGGGAGGGTATTTATAGTCCTCACCGCAATTTACATCATACAAATATTAAATTGAGAAATAATCCTCGCCATACATTATTACCACATTCTACACATTCATTTAAAAAATCTAATTTCTACATCCTTTTACAATTTTCTCTTAATAAATATCGTCCTTCCACATTTGTTGAGAAGCTTCCATTGTCTTGGCTTCAGATAAAATCGGTTGGGCTTGTATGAGCTGGGGTTGATCTTCAACACTCCCCCTCAACACCAGCTCTCATTATTTGTACTTTGTCGAGCTGACAGCGAAACATTTTGAACTTGCCTCAAACTTTTTGTGAAAAAGTCCACAACTTGATCATCCGTCTTGATCTGTCTTATCTTAATTTCTTCTTGCAAAACATTTTCTTTAATAAAATGATAGTGCACTTCAACATACTTAATTCTTGCATGAAAAACTTGATTCTCTGCCAAATGAATTGTTGACTGATTGTCACAGTACAATGGAACTGTATAATCTATTGGTTGATATAGACTATTCATTAGCTGTATTAACCATGTACTCTCTTGAGCTGCCATTGCTGCTGCTTGATACTCAGCTTCAGTGGTTGACAATGATACCGTTGGCTGTCTCTTGCTACACTTAGAAATTGTTACAGAGCAAAGCTTAAACAAATACCCAGTTGTTGATCTCCTAGCGTCATGATCTCTTGCATAGTCAGCATCACAATAACCAACTAACTTGCAGTCTTCACCTTTCTTGTACAAAAGACCATAGTTAATTGTACTCTTCACATATCTCAGTATTCGTCAAACTGCTTCCAAATGAGGCTTCTTTGGATTTTGCATGTGCCGACTCATTACATCAACTACATAAGAAATGTCAGGTCAAGTCAAAGTTAAGTAGATCAGAGCACCTACTAATTGTCGCTATATCATCACATCTTCCAAATCTTTTCCTTCATGTGCACATATTTTAGCATTTGATTCCATCAGCGTCAAAATTGGCTTGCATTCAAGCATTCAGAATCTCTTCAACAAATCTTTGGCATATTTCTGTTGACAGAGAAATATTGTTTCTTGTGTGCCATCAACCTTTAGACCAAGAAAGGGCTTGAGCTGTCCAAGTTCCTTCATCTGGAAATGCACTGATAAATTCTCCCTCATTCAAAGAATTTCTGCCTCATCATCACTGGTTAGGATTACATCATCCACGTACACTAGCACGATAGCTAGCTTTCCTTTATTGGCTTTAACAAACAAGCTGGAATCTGCAGATGTTACTGAATAACCACTTTGCGTTAGAAATTCAGCAATCTTACCATACCATGCCCTGGGTGTTTGTTTCAATCTGTAGAGTGCTTTCCGTAGCTTACACACATATTTAGGATGATCTTGGCTCGGAAATCCCATTGATTGAATCATGTAGATCTCTCGATCCAACTCTTCATGAAGAAAAGCATTCTTCACATCCATCTGTCACAAATTTCGGTCTTTGTTGACTGCAAGTGCAAGTAGGACTCGTACGGTTGTAAGTTTTGCCACTAGACTAAACATTTCATCATAGTCTAGTCCATACTGTTGAGAAAAACCACGAGCTACCAATCATGCCTTGTACCTTTCGATTGACCCATTTGGTCGCCTTTTTATCTTGTAAACCCACTTACAAGATATGGATTTCATATCTCTTGGCTTTGGCACCAAATCCCAAGTTTGATTTTGCTCAAGTGCATCGATCTCTTCTTTCATAGTTGTCATCCACTCATAACTTTGCAATGCTTCTTTGAACGTCTCAGGCTCTATTATAGTTGCTTCTTCAACTATAGTTGCACTGGCATATTTGGGATTTGGACTTCATGTTCTTGTTGGCATTCAAAGTTGAGATTGTGGAGTTGATTCTTCTGTTTCACTAGGCCCATCCTCCTCGTTTGGTTGTTGATACATTGCCAAGGATTCTGAGTCACTCTCTGCTTGACATCATCGCTGTTTAGATCTCCTGATTCATCTGAACTTGGTTAGAGTTGAACAGTATGCTCCCCCATCTTTTGTTGTAGCTTGTCTCCAAATTCTCTTGAATCTGACAACACCTCCTTCTCTGAGGACCACCAAGAAGATGCTTCATCGAATACCATATCTCGTGAAGTGTAGCATCTTCCACTCATTAGATCGCAACACTTCCACCCCTTTCTTTGGCTGTTGTATCCCAAAAAGATACATCTAATAGCTTTCTTGTCAAACTTGCTCCGTAAATGATCAGGAACAAACATATAGCTTACACAGTCAAATACTTAAAAGTAGCTCACTGTGGGTTTCATGTTCTATAGTTTCTCAAAAGGTGAAACAAATCCAAACCTTGGGTAAGGAAGTTTGTTGATCACAAAGGCTGCAGTCCTCATTGCTTTAGCCTAAAACCTTCCTGATACGTTCTTTACATGGAGTATACTTCGACAAATTTCTGCAAGATGCCGATTCTTTCTTTCCGTTATACCATTCTATTGTGGCGTGTTGGTACAAGTGTACTGATGATGTATTCGGCATTCCCTTAGGTATTTAGAGAACTCGCTTGAGCTATATTCTCCTCCATTATCTGTGCATAAGCAACGGATCTTCTTTCCCACTTATCCTTCAGCCGACTCTCTGAACTCTTTAAACTTTGAAAATGTGTCAGATTTTTCTTTCACAAAGAAAACCCACACATGCCTGGAGAAGTCATCAATGAATGTCACCATATACCGCATATCGCTAATTGACTGTTGCTTAACCGGCCCGAATACATCAGAGTGAACTAACTCTAACAGTTCTTCTGCTTTAAACTTCGACTCCTTGTATAGTAATTCATGTGTTTTACCATACTGTCATCCCACACAGACCATGTCTGTTCTCACTTCTAGTTGAGGAAGCCCCTTAAGCATCAATTCTTCACCATCATATTTAGTTTGGATTAGCTAACGTGACCTATCTGCATGTGCTACATATTTGATGTTTCATTTTTCTTGTCCTGTCTACATATGCAGACTCTGCTGGCATCACGTAGACTGACTCCAATTATCACCCCTCCAGTGTTGGTATTTCTAAGTTTTGGAGGTCACGATACACCTACACATCTTGGGGACCGAATAAGACAAAGTGGCATGATGATATCAATTGAACCACAGATAGCAAGTTTTTCTTCATTCCTTGGACATGGTTAACATCTTGAAATGGCACCTAGTTAGAATTATATCGAGACATAACTATTATCTTACCAATGTGAGTTATCGGTAAACTTAAGTTATCGGTTGTCACCACCACATGATCTCCCTTGTATTCAAACAGGTTTTACAACTTTTGTTTATCACCCTCCATATGATTTGAGTAGCCCGAATCTATGATCCAATCATTCTTATAGTCAATCCGTTCTGGTGTTGTTACCGTGAGAGCTAATTCTTCTTCCTATTTAGCGAATAGCGCTTCAGCATCCTAACCATTTTCGCTATTCTCCTTAGAATTGGAAGTAGCATTATTACTTTCAATAGGCTTTTTCTTGGTCCAACAATCTTTTGCTATGTGGCCCGTCTTCCCGCAGTTGTAACTATCGCCATCAAACTTTCTACTATTACTGCGATTCTTAGAAGCTTCCCCTGGAAGAGAGCCTCCCTTTCCTTAGTGACTTTTTACCTCGTCACCATTCTTTTTAGATCCACTACTAGTATACCACTTTTGCTAGTGTAGAATGCTTCCTCTTCTCCCTTCAGCGAGACTCCTCCCATTTGCTTAGTCATAGTTTCTTAATCTGTAAGCAAATTTTTGAACTCAATAAGCGATGGTTGTGTTGGCCATCCTTGTACAGCAGCAATAAACCCTTGATATTCGGGTCTCAGATCATGAATAATTATTCTCTTTATCCTAGTTTCCTCACTAGGAGCTGTCGGATCTAACTCTGAAATTTCGCGACATATCGATTTCACCTTGTGAAAGTATTGAGCAATTGTCATGTCGCGTTGCACCATCGATGGCAACTCATTCTTGAGAAGATGCAGTCTTGTATCATTATTCTTTGAAAAAATGTAAAAAAAGTGTTTCATGCTTCTTTCGGTGTTTTGGCATCCCAAATGTGCTCCAACATTTCTTCTTCAATTGTGGTCTTTAAAGCAAACATCGCCTTGCCTGCTTTAATTTTCCACTTTTGCAAGATGCCATTGGCATCTTCTGCCGCCGGTTGTGTAACTTCACCACCACCGACAACCTCCCAAAGGTCCTGACCTTGTAAGTAGAAATCCATACATGTTGCCCACGTGTTGTAGTTTTTGTTGTTGAGCTTTTTGATTCCTCCAACTACTTGAAGGTCACCCATCGTGCAGACAAGACTTCGACTATACCGAACAAGCTTGACTAACAAATATGCAGAGTACCAAATTCCTCACGACTTAAGATAGCTCCATCAAGAACGATCTCTAACCGTCCAGCTTTGATACCAATTGTTGAGTAAAATTTAGAGCAAAAGTAAACAAATTATTTGTACTATACCCATAATTAAAAAAAAACACTACATCACCTTCCAAAGACCACTCCCAATTTGAAGAGAAATAGACACTCAATAGTAAGCTCACAACTCACACTCACGACACTACACTCAAACTAAGAATACAAAGACTTATTGTTTTTAGAGGACGTCTAACCTAAATGCAAGGGAGGGTATTTATAGTCCTCACCATGCAATCTACACCATACAGATATTAAATTGAGAAATAATCCTAGCCATACATTATTATCACATTCTACACACTTCTCTTAAAAAATCTACTTTCTACATCCTTTTACAATTTTCTCTTAACAAATATCTTCCTCCCACATTTATTGAGAAGCTTCCATTTTCTTGGCTTTAGATAAATAGATTGGGTTTTTGTGAGCTGGGGTTGATCTTTAACAAAGGAAACTCCGCCGCCTATTGGATGGCTAATTTTGCTTTAGGGTACCATGAATTCCCTAATCCTCTTGCTGCCATCAGTAGTATCCTTGCACAGGATCGCTCTAGCACCACCTTCCCCAGGCGGCGCCCACTGTAATTAGCGTTTAGAGGCTTTTTACCCCCTTGTTCCAAAAAAAAAATGAAATGGCTTAAAATGGACTCAGGCTCGGAGGTTGATACTCCTGCAGTTAAATATTTTTCATTTTATAATTTTTTTAAAAGTTATCAAATACTTAATAATTTCAAGAAACCTTATTTTTTAAAAAAGAAACCTTCATAATCAATAACCCTAAAATGTTTCTCACATGAAATATAGATTCATATTAAATTAATCCCAATCACCATACATAGTAGAACAAACTCTTATACAACATTGTATATATTGATAAGAAGAATAGTGTTCTTTATCTTATGAATTATTTCTAAGTTTTCTCTCTCTTGATTATGAAATAATGTAACAATAATCGTACAAAAAGACAAATATGCTCTACATTTATCTATTTATAAAGATCTTGTGCATTAAAAAGTTTTAGACTAAAAATTCTATTTAAGGTATAAGTTATACGGGAAAAAATTGGTCAGTTTAAAAATTTAAAAGATAGGCTTTGAGAATTGTTGTTTTAAAAGAAAAGAAGGGTCTTGTGTCTCCGCTAGCATATCTGAAATTTAAACTAGAATCACTCTTTATTTATCTTTGTTCTCTTATGGAAATATGATTTATAAATCACTTGTCATTATATAAGTTAAAAACTCATAATGCAGTTCCGTTAAGTTTTATCGGTGAAATATTTTATAAATCTAGGAGTCAAAGCAAGAAGAGTCTTTCTCGATTAATGTGGTATAACAATGTCACGTAATTTGAATTTCTGTTATCCCCGCGTGTTCTCTAACCAAGAGTTGCCTGAATGGTATACATGAATTATTGCGATTTCTAAATAAAAAAATTTATAGATTTACAAGTTTATAATTGTCAAAATACTGATAACATATTGTTGTGTGGTTGAGGAAGCAATAGATTAAGTATAAAAGAGAATCTGATAATTTATAAAATTTAAGAGGCAAACTTAAAAGACTCAGTGTATTGGAGCCGATGATTAACAAACATCATTGTTTTGTTTGATGCTCTTTTGATTCATCCAAGAATCGGATTCCACATTGTTGTGTGGCTGAGGAAGTATGAATTCATGAAGTACTTGGTACTAATTCATTGCAGTACTTCCTCAAGCACTCTGTGCTTCTAAGAACGCATTGAACTCCTCTCTGGCCTTTCTCAGGCGAGGAGTGATGCAAGAAGCAGGCGAGGCAGGGTAGGAGGTGGGAGATGATGTCGAGAACCGAACATGGCGTGAAGATTCGTGGGACTTTCTGGGCATTGCTTTTGTTGTATTGATGTTCTTCAGAACTTTTTTATGATCCTTGTCGAAGAGGAATGCAGCAGCAACTGGTGAAGTAGCTTCGTTCACGCCAGTTCGTATGAACTCTAGTGGTAAATCGAAGTAGCGATTCATGGAGTCATCTTCGTGGTCGTCCATTATAGCTGATGAAGCCCACGAACCACATTCGAATTTTTCCAGAGAGACCGTCCTCGAGATCACGTTTCCAGGTTCTGATTCTAATTCTTCCTTCTTGGGTCTCATCGGTTTTGCCTTGCCAAAGCCTGGAAGATACAAGCATAGAGCTCCACATTTGAATTCTTGGTTGTCGTTAAACATTTTCTTGCTGGTCTTGGTGTAGTAGTCTTCTTTGGTCGCATGAGCTTTAACATTGCTCGGATTGTACTTGCTGTTACATTCCAGAGCATTTGGAGCATTTGGTTTGTACAACCAGATGTCAAGCTCATCAACTGGTGCACATGATCTTCCTTCAGCACAGGACTTGCTTCTTTGCAAGTGAATCTCAAGTTGAGGGGAAATATAAGAGTTTGCTGCAGATTGTTGATATGTCAGATCCTCAATTCTTGGAGGTGATTGGTTCTCATTCTTCCGTTTCTTCTTCAACAATTTGAACCCGAATCGAGGGGACGAAGAAGCTGAGCTTGGAAGGCTGCAACTTATCAGCTGAGGTTTCACTGGTGGGAGATCTGGTGGCAGCTCAGGAACTGGCAAAATAGGTAGAAGCGTCAAGTCGAACTCATCCTCTCTTGACGATGATTCTCTCAACGACATTGGATCCACCGAAATCTGCTTCTCCTTTTGTGGGCTATCCTCCTTGATAAGTGCTGTATATTCTTCTTCAGCCAAAGATTTCAATTCCAAATCTTGGTGTACATCAACTATTTCCTGGTTATTTGGACTAGGCAGGAAGATACCTGAAGCTTGAACGACCATGGTGGTGTGATACACAAAAATGTGTGCATGAATCGTGTCTTAACAACCACTTATACGAGGGAGAAGATGCCTGTCTGGAGCTGGGAAGTGGGAACCATGTCCTAAGTTTACTTTGTAGTGACTCCCATGTCTGAGATGGTGATGATCTCCATGTCTAAATACGGAACTTGTAATACGATCGAGAGAGTTGACTTTCAGAAAACGTGATGAAACAACAACTAAGTGAACAAATTAATACAACTGCAAACTTTGATCATTGGAAATAAAACATTAAAAAAGGTATAAACTCAGTTTTGAGAATATTTCAAGATACTCATGTGCCATTAAGAGTATTATATATGATCATGGCAATAAACACCTTACTTCCACATTAGGTTAGCCTTGCATATGTGTAATTTACATAATTTAGTTTTGTTTGACCTATGAGAAATTTAGTTTTGTTTGACCTATGAGACAAATTAAATCTGGCACACATTTTATGAATATCATAAGTAGACTAATAAAATGTAACTAACATGGTAATCCAACTCAACTTTTAAATACAATTCAAACTAATTAAACTCGACTTAAATTAATAATTTAAAAATTATAATAAATTATTAGTTTAAATTATGCTTAATTAATTCGGTTCGAATATAATTATTGAGTTATATTATTATATATACAACATTTGATTATTAATTGTATGATATTCATGTTGGGTGTGTTTTATTATTATAATTTAACTGAACTATAAGAGAATAAGTTTTCTAAAAATTTGAAAATTTTAAAGAAATTTTTTAATTTCTTAAATTATAAAAGAGGTATATCTCTTTTACCCTTAACAAAATACAACCAAGGAAGACTATGTTAAGATTTGTGCTTCTTTTGATAAGAATGTGGAAATTAAAGTGGGAAAATTAATTTTAAAAAATATGTTTTCCTTTTTCCTTAGGAGTTCCAGCATTTTAACCACAGAAATAAACGTAAATATGCAAGCATTGCTCATAAATAGAGATAAAGAGGCAAAATTTTCACCATACACAAGCCAGGAAGGGCAAATGGAAAAAACCCTTTCGATTTCTTCAACGCATTCAAGGCCTTGAGGTGTTGGTGGCACTTTCTTCTTTCTCTTCCTCTTCATTAATTCTTGTTTCATTTTTTGTGTAAGTGCTTGTGAGCCTATGATTTTTATAACAAAATAGTACCAGAGTCGACTACGACATTGAAAGGAGTCTCTTTGTCTTTTTAGTTTCCACAACTCAACAAACTCAATTTATGAGAATTTGGCACTTAGGATAAAGGTCATTCTTAGTTCATAAGCTGTAAGACGTTGTAGTCAACAAAAGCTTCATGAATCCTCAAGATGAGGAAAGCTTGACTCAAATCAAAATGAGAGCTTAAAGAAAGAAAGGGAAAAAGATCAAAGTGCACTTAACGCGATCCATCAAGGTTTAGATGTATAAATGCTCAAAATAATAGCAATAAAACCACAATAAAGAAGGCATGAGAAACTGAAAACTCAAAGTTGAGTTTGAGAAGCTCTTAATGAAGAATGGTGAATCTATTTCAGAGTACTTCGTAGAAGTCTTGGGAGTAGTAAATCTAATGAAGAAGTAACTTTGACATAATTAATGCAATCAAAAAGGATAAAAAGCCCCAAGTTGGTTTTATCTCTATGCCACGTATAGCCATTATTTTTGGGAACAGTTTTTCAAGAAAGAAGATTTAAGAAGCCATGGAAGATGTAACAGAAGACACTTTATTACTTACGATAAAGGATGAGGCAAAAGGTGGAAAGAACATGTGGTACCTTAATAATGTAGCTAGTAATTATATGACAGGTGCTAAAAGCAAATTTGTAAAATTAGATACAAATGTATGATAATACAATGGTGGAGACCAAAGGCCAATTTACGATTTTGCTTAAGACAAGAACATGTGGTCATAAGCTTCTCTCTAATCTTTATTTTATTCCAAAACTAAAGAATAACATTTTATACATTGGTCTACTTTTGGAGAATAGTTGTCAAATTTATATGATGGACAATACTTTTTGACTTCAAGATTGCGTTGCTAATGTTACGGTAAAGGCAAATATGATTAGCAACAAGATATTTTATTAAACTTGTGCACCACGAAGACCAAGTATTTGAAGATGGTATCAATAATGATTCATTGATATGGAACATGAGGTATGTAAATTAGAGTTTTAAAGGACTTAAAAGTCTTTGGAGAGAAGAAGATGGTAAAAGGCATTTCAAGCATAAATCACTATAATACAAGGAAAAGTTTTTTAAAACAATCAATTTCAAAAACTATCAACCTACTTCGACTTATTCATGCAGATGTTAGTGGACCGATCAATCCCGCCTATTTTTGTAGAACCTCTTACTTTATTCTCTTTATTGATGAGTATAGTAAAAAGATATGGGTGAAGTTTTGTAATAAAAATTTCTAAAGCTTTTAAAGCATTTAAAAAGTATAAAACTTTGGTAGAAAAAAAAAGTGATTTCGGGATTAAAATTTTAAAAAAATGATAGAGATAGAGAATTTATTTCTAATATATTTAAGAGCTTTCATGAGTTGTACATAATTCATTCTCCTTTTGCGGTGATTATATCTCCCCAACAAAATATAATAGTTGAGAGAAAGACTTGAATAATGTCGAATATTGTGAGAACGATGTTAAAAAGTAAGAAGATGCCTAGATTGAAGTGATTAGATGTGTAGTTTATCTTTTCAATCATAGTCCTGTGAAGAGTTTGAAAAATGTTACTCTAAAAGAATATAGAGTAAACTGAAGCCTTCTACTTCAAACTTAAAGAGTGTTTGACATTCTGACGTATGTGCATATCTTGAATCAAGAAAAGTACAAACTTGATGATCGAAGTATTAAGTTTTAAAACACTTTAGTTGTTCAATCCAAGGAATAAAAAGAATATCACGAGTAAAGATGAATTTGAAAAAAATGCATTATTGGATTAAAGTGTAGACCAAGCCATAATATACCAGCAACTCATGCATACATTTTATACATGACAAAATTCACGTAAAACACATGCATGTACATCAACAGAAGCGTAATAAAAATATGGTATACCTCCAGCCATTGCTTGATCACCAGCAGACCTGCAAATATCTGACAAGTTTGGAGCTTCTATTCTCTTCCTAAGCTCAACCGATGGTGTGTTCTTTTGCTTAGTGAGAATAGGGACCAAAACTTGATGATTATATCCAACTCTCTCTGTCCATCACAGAGACAAAATCATCAAAAATTGGGTAGGCGACAAAAGTATATGGAATGGTTACGGGTCATGAGTATATGGATCATCAAAGGTGAGTTTGTCGGGGACCATCAAGATAAACTCTTACATAAAGCTCTTAAATAGAGGAATCTTATGATTTCCTTTTATATTTTGAAGATGAAGAAAAAAAGGAGATTATTCAAAAAGTCATAAATTAATTTTTCTCCACCAACCTGACCAACTCCATCATCTCAACTGTCATCATCTAAATTTTCACCAACAAATGTAAAACCTTAGGGATATCAAAAACTTGATGAATTTTATGATAATTTTAACTTATTTTGTCTACTTGCAGATATTGAACCTTTAACTTGTGAAGATGCTAACAAGAATGAGAAATAGACTCGTAAAATAAATGAAAAAATATTGAAAAAGAATTACACATTAAAAACTTATTTCTAAGAGGTCACCATGCTATTCAAGTCAAAAAGGTGTACAAGGTTAAGAAAATATCCAAGCTAAAGGGGAGACATATAAGGCAAGGCTTATTGTCAAAGGATACAAGCAAAAGTAAGGTATTGACTATGAAAAAGTCTTTGCCTTTGTTGCTTGCTTGTAAATTATTCATTTATTAATATATCTTGTTGTTCAAAATTATTGGGAGATTCATCAATCTGATGTCAAATTCAATTGTTTCAACAATTATTTAGAGGAAGAAGTTTACATTAAGTTGATGGGATATATGGGTGAAAGTAAAGAAATAAAGTGTTAAAGTTAAATAATGTGATATATGGATTTAAATACGCACTAAGATTTTGAAATAAGTGATCAATAGTTATTTTCAGTAGAAGGGTTTATTATATTCTTACAAGAATATAGTCTTTATATTAGAAAGGATCAAGTTAATTTGTTTATTTGTTCTTATCTACACGGATGATCTTGTTTTCTCATATAACAATTCAAAGATGTTTAAAGAGTTTAAAATTTTATGACTCAAGAGCTTGAGACGAGTGACATGGGGTTGATGTTTTATTAATTAATTGAAATTAAGGTAAAACAAATGAAGTACGGAGTTTTCATCACTTAAGAAGATTATGCAAAAGAGGTGATTAAGAAGTTCAAGATGTTAAATAGTAAGTCGATTAACACTTCTATGAAATTTAGACTAAAGTTATTTAAGTTTGATGAGTAAGAGAATGTAGATCCAACTTTATGCATAAGTCCAATGAAAAGTTTGAGATACTTAACTTACACAATGTTAGATATTTTATTTGTAGTTAGAATTGTTAGTCGATTAACGGAAATGCCTACTAAAGTTTACTTGAAGACAACCAAGAGAATTTTTTGATATCTCAAAGATATTATTTATTATGATATGTTTTAATTATCTTGAGTTATTTAGTCAAGTTTAGAGAGAATTATAGTAAAATAAAGATATATTAATTAATTTTTATTATAAAATTTTTGTTTTTTATCTATATTTCTCTCTTTGTATTTTATTATTAAGTATTGTTAGCTCAAGATTTATGATTAATGATTTTTGATGATATCTATATAATATTTCAAAATTTAAAATAGATTTATTTACTTTTATAATTAACGGTCTTGTTCTCAAAAGAAAATAAAATCATAAGAAATATGCTTTCTTTCTCACAGAAACCTTCATTATGAACTTACTTTATTAGAAATAGTTTATCCAAAAGAATCCTACAAATTATGAAGGTCATTATTTGATTACTGGAAGATTTTTGGCAAAGATCACATTGAAGCTATTCAGATTTAAATTCATCCAATTGACTAAAATGCAAGTAAAGCAACGGCTAGTTGAAGAAATTGAATATTTAAGGAAGAGCAATAATACTTGTGAAGCAACGAACATACTTAGGCTTTCAAAACATTTGTGAAACATCTATATTCTTAAGAGTCATATTATTCTTATTGTGCCTTAGAAAGTGAAATCACTTTATCAAGAGAGAAATTTTTATTTTATTTTTCTGTGAGCTTTAAAAGCTTGTTATACACTTTTGTTAGAGTAGTGTCCTAAAGGCAATCGCCTTTAGTGCTTTTTGTACAAACTTTAATTCAATAATAAAGAAAAAATATTTCATTAATTTGGTGTTCATTATTTATGAATTGACATTGATACATAAGCAAATTAACGAAGTCCATGATATATGACATAGCATGAAGGAAATTGTGATGTGATCATACTACTGAGATTCCTATCATGTGCAATTTTGTCAGTATGTAAATTATCCCTAGTCATAGGATTAATGAGACTGGACATTGTTAATCCGAATAAACTAGCACATGTCAAACTTCTTGATTTGATCAAGCAGAGGATCTCAAAAACTGTAAGCATGAGATGTTTAGAGTTGAGATGTGGATGCTTACTAGAGGTAGTAAGTACATTGGATGACCTACCATGAGATCATCACATGGATGTCGTATTCTAATGTCAGTGATAATCTCATCATAGTAATGGTGCAAGTATCCTTAAACTTGAGGTACTCAAGGATATCTTAGATATTGATTATATGCTTTGACTCCATTCCTTGTTACCTTGCAGAGGTCACTCATAGGGTGGTGATTGGGTACAATTTAAGGTATTCGAAGGTAATTGAACAGCCAATAGAGGATTCACCACTTCTAAGATAGCAGAAGATGATACCCACGGCCTCTTGTCGGGGTCATTATTTAGAAACCTCTGGCCGGAGTACACGTGTTACGAAGAATGTCTTCATTGACATATAAAGTAATGAGTCCCAGGATGAGAACTATTAGGATATATGTTATATATCTAAATAATTAGTTTTGGCATTATTTATTAATTGGATAATGACTTGGATTCAAAAGATATATGGACAGTCCTCTAATTGAAAAAGAATCTTATCCTATTTTGAAGTATATTATCATGTTGGTATTGAAATTGTTTTAATGCTGGATTTTTGTGGATACAATAAACAGTGAAATGGTTGTTGTGCAAAAGGGCTCTTGCTAGTTATCTTGATAAAAATATAAGGAAGTGATAATTGCGTATTTTTATCTGAGACGTTGATGTGGAGTGGTTTATGTGTAACTCTTCTCTTGAGTGTGTTTCTTATGTGGGTTAAACACTGAAGGGTGTGCGTGTGCAGTAAAAAGTTGACATGCGTAAGTGTGAGATATAGTTTCATATGAGCTAGTTGTCTAATAAAATAGATACTGTGTTGGGCATAAAAAGGAAGAAAGAGGAGTGTGTTGCGTGAATTTTGGTGGATAGCAGAGTAAGGGCTTTTGGTATATATGTGGGTGACAAAGTTGAAGCCACGTGTGGGTGAAAAAGTTGAAGCCACGTGTGTGTGAGAGATAAAACTAGGTGGGCGTGAGTATTTTGGCTTGGAGCATAACGAAGGTGTAAATTTATGTTGAAGAGAAAATCTTCTCTGGAATAACTAAAAACCTATAGGCATCATTGTTTTACGCAAAATTCAATGGAGCAATAAATGCATTCTTATTGCCCGATCACATCAACCTATAGAGAAGCATCTTATGCAAAATCGGTCTTGTGCAGTGGGTGTGTATTGTGCATGACTTCAGGGATTGCAGTATACTATGGGTTCAGGTGTTCATTTTTCAGACTTGTTGATATTCGAGGTTGTGCATTTGCTGTGATTGAAATACACCGTGGGATAGTTTCTAATTTTCTAGATTTGATGTTCTGGAATTATGCGTGATTTTTTTGTTGCACCATTCTTCGTTGTCTCAGTGATTATTAATTGATTTCTTTATGGGTTGCATATACTTCGTGTTGGTGTTTATGTGAGTCAGCCTATTGGTGTTGCGACGACTTCCAGATCTATTTCAGTGGAGCAGAACTCATCGAGAAGTTGTTCTTTTCTATCTCAAGTGTATCTAGTTTTCGTTCTTTATTATTTTAATCACTTGAGTTATTTGTTCATTGTTCTTTCATTAAAAGATTGATTGAGAAAATCCTCTGTTGAGGTTCGTACGAGGCAGTCGTACTTTTGGGTGTGAAATTCTTTCACGAGAATTGAGGTTGAGTGATAATGTCAATGGTTGAATGGTGTCGGCTCAGTAAAGCCTTGGATAAATCTATTGTACTTCGGTGAAAGTTATTAATCTGGGTGAGGGCCCCGTAGATGTAGGCAAGGAGTGCCGAACTGCGTTACCAAATTTTCGATGTTGATTTATTTTTTGTTGAGTTTAATTTTTCTGATTTTTGTTTGTGCTAGAGACCACGACGGTAAAATTGGAAAGTTTGTGAAACTACTATCTCCTACGATTTTTCGATTGGTATCGGAGCGAGGTTACTGTTTCAGAACTTATTAGTAAGTTGGCGCAGATCCTAGTTTCGCAAACATGACAAATTTTTAGATGAATCTCTTAAGGGGCAAGCAAGAAAGAAGTAAAGGACTGGCATTACTGGTTGAGACTGGCAAATGTGTGAATGATACAGAAGAGGAATCTGATGAAAAAGAAGACTTGGTATTACTCACACGAAACTTTGGCAAATGGATGAAAAGAATAAAAAAGGACAAATCCGAATTTAGACAATATGGTGGAAGCTCATTGAATACTAATCTAAAGCAACAAGTCAATGCTCAAAAGAGTGAAAGGAAGGTAAAGAAAATCCAGTGTCATAAGTGTCAAGGCTTTGGACACGTTTAAACCGAGTATGTAAATACTTTGAAGAAGAGAAAAGGAAAATCCTTTACTGGCGCTTGGAGTAAGAATGAATCCGAGAGTGAATACGGTAGTGAAGAAGAAATCACTAATGAAGCTGAGTTAGTTGTGCTGCATAGCAAAAGTCCAGTTACTTGTTTAACAGTAACCAAGAAGGAAGTAACTGAAGATGAAAAGTGAGAAAATAGAAAAATTTCAGGAAAAACTCAAATAATTCAACTAAAAGCTCGATTTCAGATTATGACAGTGATAAAAGTAGTTCAAGTGAGAAAAAGGAGAACATTTATGAGGCTTACAAAGCTATATATGAAAAATGGGTGAATAAATATAAAAAGAATGGCAGATTGAAGGAAGAGAATCTCTCCATGAAGAACACCATCCAAAAGTTAGAAGAGAAATTGAAATTGGCATCAGATGAACTTGGTGAAGTTAGAATGAGATTAGTAAGTACCGAAAAGGGTTTGAGAATGTTGAATGGTGGCACAAAAAAATTAGAAAAGTTAATAGAAATTGGCAAAGTGAAAGGGGATCTTCAAAGCCTTAGTTATATGAGAGAGTGCTCTAAGGTGAATGAGGAGAAGAATGATATGTCCAGATTTGTCCGAGAAGAAGGAACACCAAGAAAGATTCGAAGATTTGTACCCATGTGTCATTTTTGCGGAGTTATCGGGCACATAAGGCCAAGATGCTACAGGATGTTACAAATGATGTTTCAAAGGAGTCAAAACTGAAAATCTAGACACTCTCCATTAAATTTCCAGCAGTAACCCATGTTATCTAAGAACACTTGGATTAGAAAGGGTCAAGTACAAGAATAAAAATGTAGTGAAGGAAAAACAAGAAAATGCCCAAATTTGCAGTTAGTTACTGTTGAGGAAGTAACTGTAGAAACTGATTGCAGTTAGTTACTGCTAAGGAAGTAACTGCACAAACTGAAGAACTTTCAGTTACTTCGGATGATAAGCCAACCAAAACAATGGAAGCTGATTTGAATCGAGGTTCTTCATCTCAAATCTGAAGAAATCATCTAGCAGAAAATGTTATTGGAGATGTGAGCGAAACAAGAAAAACAAGAGAAAGAAAAAGGGTTGATTATCGAGAACTTACAGGCTACTTATGTTACACATCTTCATTCGAGACAAAGAAAAAGACTAGGTTTGAATTTCTTCAAAGGGCACAGGGACAGTATGCTTTACATTTTTGAAGTATTTTTTTGTTGTTAACCAAAAAAAAGAAAGGAAGGAAATTTTTTTTTGGTTCTTTAGTTTTATGTTGTTATTGTCATATCATCTTTCTAGTAGTTTACATTGTGACTTCTATTTGGCTTCAGTGACGACTCTTTAGCTCTCGCATCAGTATGGATCTCTCTCGGGTATCTCTCTCTCGTTCAGGCATATCTCTTAGTATTTTGAATAGTGGTAATTTGTCTTCTTAACATGTTTATGATTCTTCCGCTGCACCTATTGTTGATTCTTATGATTATGTATTTTGATACTGTTTTGTCTCAAGGGGAGAGATCAGATTGTTTACGGTGAATGTTCTATTCAGGAGGAGATTTCAAGATATATGCGTGACTATTTGTCATGCTTTTTGGCATCTTTTTGTCCCAAGGGGGAGAAATTTGGATGATTGGTGTTCTTTGGAACTTGATATTTGATTAAGAGGGAGTTCTCTTTTCATCTCATGTGGATTGTGCATTTAATGGTTATATGTCCAATTATGTTATTTAAGGGAAGTTTCATATTTGTGACAAATAATGCCAAAAAGGAGGAGATTGTTAGGATATATGTTATATATCTAAAAAGGTATATGGATAGTCTTCTAGTTGAAAAAGAATCTTATCCTATTTTGAAGTCTATTATCATGTTACTATTGAAATTGTTTTACTGCTGGATTTTTGTGGATAGAATAAAGAGTGAAGTGGTTGTTGCGCAAAAGGGCTTTTGCTAGTTATCTTGATAAAAACAGAAGGAAGTGATAATTGTGTTTTTTTGTCTGAGACGTTGATGTGGAGTGGTTTATGTGGAACTCTTCTCTTGAGTGTGTTTCTTATGTGGGTTGAACATTAAAGGGTGTGCGTGTGCAGTACGTATGTGTGGGATATAGTTTTATGTGAGCTAGTTGTCTAATAAAATAGATACTGTGTTGGGCATAAAAAGGAAGAGAGAGGAGTGTGTTGCGTGAATTTTGATGGATAGCAGAGTAAGGGCTTTTGGTATATATGTGGGTGAAAAGTTAAAGCCACGTGTGTGTGAGAGATAAAACTAGGTGGGCGTGAGTATTATGGTGAGCATAACGAAGGTGTAAATTTATATTGAAGAGAAAATCTTCTCTGGAATAGCTAAAGACCTATAGGTATCATTGTTTTACACAAAATTCAATGGAGCAATAAATGCATTCTTATTGCCTGATCACGTCAACCTATAGAGAAGCATCTTATGCAAAATTGGTCTTGTGCATTGGGTGTGTATTGTGCATGACTTCAGGGATTGCAGTATACGGTGGGTTAAGGTGTTCATTTTTCAGACTTGTTGACATTCGAGGTTGTGCATTTGCTGTGATTGAAATACACCGTGGGATAGTTTCTAATTTTCCAGATTCGAAGTTCTAGAAATGTGCGTGATTTTTTAGTTGCATCATTCTTCGTTGGCTCAGTGATGATTAATTGATTTCTTTAAGGGCTGCATATACTTCGTGTTGGTGTTTATGTGAGTCAGCCTATTGGTGTTGCGATGACTTCCAGATCTATTTTAGTAGAGCGGAACTCATCGAGAAGTTGTTCTTTTCTATCTCAAGTGTATCTAATTTTTGTTCTTTATTATTTTAATCACTTGAGTTATTTATTTATTATTCTTTCGTTAAAAGATTGATTGAGAAAATTCTCTGTCGAGGTTAGTACGAGGTGGTCGTACTATTGGGTGTGAAATTTTTTCACGGGAAGTAAGGTTGAGTGATAGTGTGAAGGGTTGAGTGGTGTCGACTCAGTAAAGCCTTAGGTAAATCTATTGTACTTCGGTGAAAGTTATTAATTTGGATGAGGGCTCAACAGACATAGGTAAGGAGTGCCAAACTGCGTTACCAAATTTTCGGCGTTGATTTATTTTTTTATTTTAATTTTTCTGATTTTTGTTGTTCTAGAGACCACGACGGTAAAATTGGAAAGTTTACGAAACAACGACCCCCTACGGTTTTTTCAAGAACTGATATCACTTGGACTAGATTTGATGTAGTCAGTTTAGTGAGAGTTGATACTTCGCTCATACTCATAACCAAGTGGGATATAGCATAGTGAAAAGACAAATTGCACAGCAATTGTCTATGGAAAGGTTCGTGAGATGGTTCGTGACAAGCACGGGTTCATTCATTAAACCACTTACTTTCCGGTCAATTGGGGGTTATGATGTTTGCTAGACGCCGCTGATGACTTGCTTGGATTAAGTGTTAATCCAAGTGGCTAAAATAACTGGAAACCTAATGGGTCACACGCATAAGAGTGACTTGGAGGATTAGTAAAATGGTTTTAGATAGAGATTCATTATTTGGACAGCAATAGAACCAAATGGATCTCGATGAGATCGCGACATCGATATTGCGAAAATAAGTCTCCGGTATTTTTTCCATACCCAGGACTCAGTAGGACTGATCCCAATGTGACTGGACCACCT
>JANZXR010000003.1:31673472-31721057 GCA_027575705.1 Erythroxylum echinodendron
ATGATCTCATAAGGACCAATGTACCTAGGGCTTAACTTGCCCTTCTTACTGAATCTCAATACTCCTCTCCAAGGTGATACTCTAAGAAACACTCTGTCTCCTACACTATATTCCATGTCCCTTCGATGTTGATCTACATAACTCTTCTGTCTATCTCTTAGGCCGCTTTAATTCGGCTTCGGATCAACTTCACCTTGTTTACTGTGTCTTGTATCAATTCTGGGCCTTCAACCATTCTTAAGTTTCACAATCATGTTCTTTGCTTTTCGCATACACTCGATATATCATTTATAATCACGGTCACTAATTGATTTAGTTTTGCTTGGATCACTTTAATTTTTAATACCCTAATACCATCGGGGCATTGTTGACTCCAATAGATAAAAACCAAAACTCCTTGTGCCCATGATTTGTTCTTGTAATTCTTTAAGAATCTAATTCCTCAATGAGGTAGTATTATCTCATGTTATTTTCGGTTTCCCAATTGACTTCTTTCCTTGAATGATTTTCTCAATTCATTTGATTTTCTCTTATTTTCATACAAATTTATTCTAACGCCTGCTCATTCGTTCTAATTTCTCCTCACACTTTAATTCAATTGCAAAATTAACTTCCTGTGTTGGTAACATTTTCATAATATCTGATTTGTATCTCTTATACTTAATGTCACCTCAAATTCAAGAATCCATTTACCTAATTGGATACTTTAGATCAAACAAAATGCGTATACTCTCAGTAGCATATTCTACACCGTATCCTTGAGTCTCCGTTAGGATTAGGACTCCAGTATTCACTTTTGATTCATTACAGATTCATTTCTGATTTGTTTCTTCATTGATCATTCTTGAAATAAACTATCTGATCTGCTTAACTTAATTCGGTGAAGTTCTTCTTCTTCAAAAGAAGACTTCTTGCTACTATCATCTATATTGTTCATGTAATCTTTTTTAATCCACTGTTATCATCATTGCTAATCAAACATTCTTAGTAACCTCAAGGAGATTAATTTCTGTCATAACTTGTATGATAACAATATCCTTCCTGATAAGGCTCAGTAAAGCATCAAGCAATTCATTTACTCTTACACTTTGGTATATATCATCAAGATCATTCCATCTTTTCAAGAGACGTCATTTAAGAAAATTCATCAATTAACAATTTATATTCAGGATATCGTAATCTCATTCAATTCAGGACAACAATTCTCTTTTTTTTTGTATCTGTCCTCGATCGTGGGGACTGTGCCATGATTGGGCCTTCCTTCTTTTTCACAAAATTCATAACCCATAGTACATCATTAATACCCTCAATATATCCTCTATTGATCACTATTTACACTTTCATGTATTATTCCAATTTATCTTAGACTTTGAACTATGGGAACTATGACTAGCAATACTCAATAAGTCTTAGATTGCTTCCTATATTACTCCACACATATAATATATATGTGCCCAATATTCTCACTTGTCATGATAATCTCATTATCAAATACGTACTCATGATAATAAATTAACTTAACTTTGGGGCTTTTGTTATCCTTTTGTCATTCTTGCATATAATCCTATCTTATAAGCATTTCTAACTTTCTCTTTACTACACATCATTCATCTCTTGTAAAGTAAATTATGTCTATTTCCTTTCCCATATATATGTCCTCAATCAATTCAGAATTATTGATGCATAATCATTATGAAATTCTGGTCTCAATTCCCCTAATATCTTCTTATACTGAATTATAAACTCTTGTCACGATAAGCACATAACCATTTTGATTCCAAACTCATCCTCTTACAATCATAACAAATTTATGATTTCATTACCATCTGGTTATATACTTTAATCTCCTCATTTCTACTCATATTCCTATTTTCCTCAAACAATTCATGACAATACATTCACATTTATATCACACTTAGGGATATGTCACCACAATACAATTTTGGTGTCATATTCAATAATACATTCACCAATACAATTAAGTTAAATTTTTGTCTGTCATATTCAATCACATACTATTTCTCATTTCTAGATACCCACAACTTCCATTTTCTCACATTCTGGCATATCATCACTTTTCTCACTTTTTCTATCAGCTTAAGCACTTAACACATGCTCATGCCTGTGACTCATACTCATGTGACTCAGACTAGGGATCAGTCGCTACCGTCTGCTATGACATGACTAAAATGCATGAATTATGTTTCAAAAATGCCCATGTAAGATAATACTTCTAGGCTCTGATACCACATAAATGTAGCACCCCAACCTCGCAAGACCCGAACCCGACATCAATGGATGATATCTGAGTCCTTGCCTCGCGAGGGTGGAGTGCTAGAACACTCAATCAGTCAAATCTCATTACACTTCAAAAATCATTTACTAACATTTCCAATTTGGAATGTTGATTCAGAACAGAATTATTTACATACTCATGATACAATCATTACTAAAACACAATCTGATACAAATAAACGAAATAAGAATGCAGACACGAACTGATCCCGACCTCTATCCTTCACTTGAATGTTGTAGGTATACTACTGTTTGCCTAATGGGGTATTCTTCTGATGCTGAAAAAATTTGCAAATTTTTGGGTGATTTTTGCGAACTCAATGAGTGGCCATCATCGATGGCTCACCTAATCACGTAACACATAATTCATAACATTAAACATTTCATATTTCACATTCAATATAATTTAATCACTCAATTATGCATATGCAGTGCACAAGACCCACTTTCAATTTGTTATTTTGTTGTGACCGAGTGCCTAAAATGTCCCTTAAAGGGCTCATTGATAACTATCTCATATAGGGCTCATTGATAACTGTCCCATATAGGGCTCATTAAACATTGAGCTTGAAGCTCTGAAACACTTTTGAGCTCGAGGCTCATTTTCACTCGTTGAGCTTTAAGCTATGATCGGTGGCTACTCTGGTTACAACATCCATTATGTTTCATGCATTCATGATATGAAATGCATCAATTACAATTGCATATTCCTATTCACTCACATTCCCATATCATCGGACCTTATCCGACATTCAACATTAAAGCTGAGAATCACTCTTTTATTCATATGCAAATGCACATTCAAAAAAGCATACTTGTCATCGGACCATAGTCCGGCATTTAGAAATCATATTATGCACACTTATTTCATCTCATTCACATACACTGAGCACTTCAATATTCTTTCATACAACACATTTGTCGGACCTCCTGTGTGAAAACTAACATAGTCAAACACTTTCACATAATCATTCAAAAATCAATCAATATCAAAAGCCAAGCAAAGCAAACAATGGAATGAGACCATCTAGGTCTACTCACAAGTTACTACTGAAGCTAATGCCTGGAAGTGCCGGCAACGTCTGGAAGTTGTCGTTCCAAGTGTTCCTCTATAATAAAATAATACACACATAGAAGTTGTCGTTCCAAGTGTTCCTTTATAATAAAATAATACACAGATATATCACAATCTGCACAATTATGCGTGTTCATTAATGCACCTATATGGAATGAATTATGTACAATGCATGTTCATGACAATCCCGATATCCTTCCATCAAGGCTATCATAAACACAATCAAATATCAAAATTCACTTAACTAGCATTATTCGTAGGGTCTATACCTCAACAACCCATTTGAATCTAATTTCATAACCTAAGGAGCCATTTCAGATTTTTCTCCAAACTCAGATTTTCGAGTCTACTATCACGTTTAATCAAAGAGTGTAATTTATATAATTTGGTCATATAAGCAGAAAGCAGACGAAGCAAAAGTAGACCAAACAAAAGCAGACGAATATTCAAAACACAGACGATGGCTAAAGGCAGACGAAATATCAAAGGCAGACGAAATCTCAAAGGCGGACGAAGTGGAACACAGACGGAATCAAAAGATAGACGCTACAATAAAAGACAGACGAAGTGTCTAAAGGCAGACGAAGTGGAACACTGACGGAAGCAAAAGAAGCCAAAAGACAGACGATAGACAAAGGCAGACGAAGCGAAATATAGACGATAGGTGGTCAACACAGACGATGGAAAGTCAACTACAGACGATAAAACACAGACGCTAAGTGGTCAACACAGACGATAGATTAGTCAACCACAGATGATAAAACACATATGCTAAGTCTTTACAGACGAAACATCTATGCTCCTGAAAATCTCTAAGTCTTCATCAGCTCTCCTATAAACACCTAAGTATTCATACATGCTCAGTAAAAAACAGAGCATATCACCTTTCCATATCGAACTCTCTACACTAATCTTATACATCATTTTATTTCTATTTCAACTCCAAGAACCATTTCACAACATCTTATCACTAATAATCCATCAAAACCTAAATAACACCATATCCCTAAATTTTCATCCCTTTATCACAGTGCTCAAAAATATAATGATATGTAAATGACATGCTCATGCAGGTGACAGTAATTCATCATATTTATTTCAAAATCTCCAATACTAAAGAATTTATTC
Organism: Erythroxylum echinodendron; assembly: GCA_027575705.1. Classification (NCBI taxonomy): domain Eukaryota; kingdom Viridiplantae; phylum Streptophyta; class Magnoliopsida; order Malpighiales; family Erythroxylaceae; genus Erythroxylum; species Erythroxylum echinodendron. Next base: position 31,677,971 of record JANZXR010000003.1, read on the forward strand.
ATCACCTTCTTATTGAAAAACTCCAAGATCTTCAACTATCCCTAAAAGCTTAATTTTATGCAAAATCACGTACTCCTCTGTGAACACTAACCAACTTCTGGTTTTTCTTAAGGCAGAAGAAACACTTTAGGAGTAACGGAAACTGTGAGGGATATGAAGAATCAGAGTTAACTCTTAGAAGGAGTTTGATGGAAAACTCTGTGTATGGGAAAAAATTCGGAGAAGATGATAATAGGAAAAGAACTTGGGAAAAGTTCCAATCTCCTTTCAACTCTCGAATTACTCAAACTTACTTCTGACATATAATAAAAGCACTTTACACTTGTCACTTTCCTAAGGTATAAGTTCTGACTTAGTTCCTTTTGAACCAACTCCATTTAACTCTCATCTTTACAATCCAACTATCTCCAAATATTCATTTGATTTCTTCTCTTCTTTTTTCCTATTTTCCATAATATTTTATAATTACAAAATAAATCCTAAGTTCACCGAAATTTATAAATCTCACAATTCTACTAACCAATCATATTTTCAATGTAGAAACATTCAAAATTCTCAAAAATTTACAATTCAATTCAATTATACTTGGAATTATTCATGAATGCATGTACACTTAAATTCATGTGTAGAAAAGTTCACGATTCACTTGCATGAGTATGTCATATCATGCATGATCATAAAAATGCATCTCTTGCATCTCACTGAACACTTCTATTTACTATTCTAACCTTCCCATAGGTAATGGGATGTTACACCTTGAGTCATTATCTATTGCACAGTCAACATCCACATAGCCATATAGAGACAGGTAATTGCAAATGATTAGCTCCCTTTTAGAAAATCATAATCCATAGTTCACTATTCCAGATATATATCTGAGAACATTCTTGAGCCCTTTCCAGTGTTCTAAACCTAGATTGGCCATGAACTTACTTAGGATACTTGTAGCATATACTAGATCAAGCCTTGTGCATAGCATAAGGTACATTAAGCTTCCAACACCTACATCATATGGGTAATGAGTCATAGCCTTCTGTTCTTCTTCAGTCTTAGGACACTTATCAGAAACCATCTGTAAGTGTGATCCTAAAGGTACTGAAGTAGGTTTTGCTTGTTCCATATTGAATTGAGCTAGGATTTTCCTTATGTAGTTCCTCTAAACAAGCCACAATTTTCCTTCCCTCCTATATCTGATTATTTGCATTCCTAGGAGCTTCTGTGCTTCCCCTAGGTCTTTCATTTCAAAATGAGAGCACAATTCAGCCTTAACCTCTTGAATTTTATTCAAGTCCTTCCCTGTGATGATGAGATCATCTACGTAGACTAACATAAACACTGCTTTATTCATTCCTAGATCTTTGTAATATAGGCAGTAATCATATAAGCTTCTAATGAAGTTCATACTAGCAGCAACCTGATGGAACTTCTTGTTCCATTGTCTAGGTGCTTTTTCGAGCCCATATAGGGATTTTTGCAATTGGCAAACATAGTCTAGCTTATTTTCATCCTCAAATCCGATTGGTTGCTTCATATATATAGTCTCCTCTAGCTTTCCATATTGGAAAGCTATCTTGACATCCATTTGATGGATTTCCCAATCATATAGAGTTGCTAGAACTAGAATAAGTCTAATTGTCTTAAATTTGACTACTGGAGAGAATACCCCCTTGTAGTCTATACCTTCCTTCTGCCTAAATCCCTTAGCTACAAGCCTAGCTTTGTAAATTCTAGGTTCTGCTTCAGTTACTCCTTCTTTTAACTTGAACAACCATTTATTCTCAATTAATTTGGCTTTGTAAGGTCTAGGGACTATTGTCCAAGTCTTATTCTTCATTAATGAAGAATATTCCTTCTCACAAGCTTCTTTCCAATTTTTAGCATCTTTTCTTCTCATGGCTTCATCATATATTTCTGGAGCCTCATTTTCTACATTTTTAGCCATGAAGCATGCAAATTCAATCATTTCTAGTTTAGTTTACCTTCTGTTAGGGATTTTGATTCTTGGTTGCCTATTCCTTATGAGTTGGTAGTCTTGTAGATTTTCTTATCCATCATCCGAAGATGGGTGTAAAGCTTCTCCTTCACCCTCATCTTCTGCCTCTTCTCTTCTTTCTTCATACTATGTAGCACCTTATGTAGGCTCCACAGTTTCTGATTGTGTAGCACCACCTTCTTCAAGTTCTGGTGGTACATAAAATGGGACTGAATGGTTTCTCCTGAATTTCACTTTGGAAGTCAGAATTTTGAGAATTCTTGTTCAACAGAGGGAATTCATCTTCCTTAAAGATGACATCTCTGCTAATGATTGTTTTGTAGACTCCCTTTTGGAGCAGTAAGAGTTTATAACCCTTTACACCTTTTGGATATCCTAAGGACACCCTCTTGACTACTCTATGCTCTAATTTTCCCTCTTTCTGATGTGCATAGGCTGCACATCTGAAAGTCCTAAGGTGTGTGAGTTTTGGCTTCTTACCACTCCAAATTTCCTTATGAGTCTTATAATCATTAGCTGAGGTTGGAAGCCTATTTATTAAATAGACTGCTGTCCTAATTGTTTCCCCCCATAGAGAATGTGAGCAACCTGAAGAGAAGAGCATGCACCTAGTCTTTTCTAGGAGGGTTCTGTTTAATCTTTCAGCTACTCCATTTTGCTGTGGAGTAGCTCTTACTGTTTTATTCTTTAAGATTCCATTCTTACTGCAGTATTCCTCAACATCTTTGTTGCAATACTCCAGTCCATTATCAGTCCTTAGGCATTTGAATTTCCTCCCAGTTTGATTTTCCATAAGAGTATGCCATCTTATGAAAAACTCCAGAGCTTCATCCTTTCTCTTAATAAGGTAAACCCAACATTTCCTTGATTTATCATTAATTATGGACATGAAATATAGGTTCCCTCTTGTTGTGAGGACTTGGGCTGGCCCCCAGAGATCACTGTGGCTCTGTTAGCTCCCCTTTGAAATGCTGACTTGTGGTGCTTTCTTAGCACACAGAATTCACAAAATTCTAACTCTTGAAGGTTTTCTTCAGGGATTAGACCTTGCCTAGAGAGATGGAGCAGGCTTTTGTTACCTACATGACGCAACCTTGCATGCCATTGCTTGGTTGGTTCAAGGTTTCCACTTTCTGAAATCTAATTTATTTAAGTTGAGCCTATAACATAGTGTAGACCATCCCTCTCCACTCCTCTAATGATGACTTTCCCATCCCTTGGGATTTCTCTAAGCCCATGTTTAGACCTGATCTGAAAGCCTTGCTTATCAAACAAGCTTTCAGAAATCAGATTTTTCCTTATTCTAGGCACAAATCTGACATTGCTTAGGATTCTTCTTTTTCCATCAAACATGTTGATGGAAACACTTCCTATGCCCTCTATCCTTTGCAGCCCAGAATCTGCCATTTTAACCTTGGCAGTGTCTGGTTCAAATGTTGTGAACTAGTCCCTGTGAAGAGTGACATACATAGTGCACCCTGAATCAAATATCCAATCGCTACTAAGGTCCTCACAATCCTCAGTAACAGCCAAAATCTCATCACCACTTGAGTCTTCTAGTTTTTCTACATTTCCTGTATCTCCACTTTCTGCAGCCTTGTCCCTTTTCTTCTTTCTATAGTCCCTTGCAAAATGTCCCACCTTATCATAATAATAGCACTTTTTTCCTTTGCCTTTTTTCTTCTTTTTATTTTCACCTTCCTTAGAGTATTTTTCTTTCCCACTTCCCTTTTGTCACTTTCCTTTTTTGCTTTTTTTCTTATGAGTTTTCTTCTCATAGTTATTCTCTACAAACATCACTTCAGCCTCTTTCTTAAAAGGATTTACTTCAACGATTTCTTCCATTAGAGAATCTAAAACCCTCTTTACAGTAAGTGATTCTCCACTAGCATGCTTAATTACTTTCTTGAATGTATTAAATTCAGAAGGTAATGCCTTTAAGATTACTACAACTTGATGTTCCTCTGAAATTTTCTCATTTGTAACTTCTAAATCTTGAATTAGCTTAAAGAAGTAGTCTAGGTTATCATCTAAGGAGACTGAAGTGTTCATCTTGTAGTTGGCAAGATTGTGAAGAAGTGTCATCTTGTTAGGAAGTTGGCATACAATTCATCAAGTTTCACCCAAAGCTTCTGTGTAGTGTTACAATTCTACACTTTTCTTATCACTGTTGGTGATAAGTGAAGCATTAACTTGCAATGTCCAAGTCTTTGCATCTTTAGCTTCTTTATAGGATCAATCTCTAGGTCATACTGATCATCTATAGCACCATAACAGTCATAAGATTCAAGGAGAGCTTGCATTTGGAGTTTCCAGATGGTAAAGTCTTCTTTACCAGAAAAAACATCCATTTCCTTGCCTACCATGATTGTTGTAATGTAAAGAATCATAAAGACTTTCACTTACTGACTTTCTTGATGAATCTTTGATGCTTGAAGTGTCCAGGAAATGCCCTAGGAGGTCTTGAATGCTCTGATACCACTTTTGTTGGGATAACTTTGCTTTATTGCTATTTTTACAAACAAAGACTGATCAAGATTGTTAAATTTTGCAAATATTATGGAATGCATAAAAATAAACCAATATTTTTACTTAGTTCAGTAATATAAAACTATCTACATTCAAGGTTCCCACTTTAGTGATGATTTTTCACTAATATGAAGAAGAAGAAGAAGAAGAAGAATAAGAGAAATGATACAGAGATTGAGTGTAACTTCTACACTTGTAAAGAGCCCTTCCAAAACTCTCCTAGTACCCACAAGTGTGTACTCTAGCACTTTCTAAACTTTTCTCACTCTATTTTCACACTCTCAAAGACTGAATAGAATCAGATGAAAATTGAAGTTTTTGTATATCTCTGTGTCTGATGCTTCTGTTTCTCTTATAGCTAAAGACGGTGGGTTTCTGATGAGTTGCTTAAATAAGACATTGATCATGAGTCTCCCACGTGACTCTTTTTAATGTATCTTCTTTGCTGTGCGTTTTGTTTGAAGCCTCTGATTTATTGTCAAATGACTGTGTATTAAGTTTAGTAGCTTAAGTGATATGACACTGCTTTGATCCATTAGCTTCTGACTTGAATGTATCACGTGGGTATGTCTTAATGTGATTCATTTGTTTCTGTCATATTGAGAAGCTTCGATAGCTTGTCTCTCTTCACTCTTTTCTTGTTCAGACACATTCTTTCTTCGATTCTTCATGTTTCCCCAATATTTGTTGTTTCTGAGTTGAATTTGTTGGAGTATATGTGATTTCCGTCACACGGTCGGTATCTGGCTGGTATCCATTTTTTAACATTAATTTTTGAAAATTTTCAAATTGGTCCTTAAACTTTTAAGAAATTACAGTACCGGCTATTATCTGGTCAATATTTCGGATACTGGCCGGTACAAGCCGATACCGAAGGAATGATTACCGTTCCATTTATCGGTCAGTATGGAACGGTATCTATTCCTTCGATGACCACCTACGAGCCCTCTCCATCCCACAAGAGTTAAGACTTTCGTGGTCATAAATTAACACATTACTTATGGAGTACCTTAGAGTAGGGAGGCAAAATAATGGTTTGTTGTTATTGTTGCATGGGTTGTAGCAAAGCTTATACTGCTGTGAGCTGAAGAGGGTTGGTGAAAATTTTGGTAGTCACCATAAGTAGAGAACTTTTTAGAAAAAGAAAGAAATTTAGTAAGAGAAAAGAAAATGGAAAATTTTCAAGCGAAAGAAAATTAAGACTGGTTTTGGAATGAATGAGTGAATTCGAAGAGGAACTTTAACTATACCTTCAACAAGATAAAGATCAACTATTTTAGGGCTTTGGCAGAAAGAGAAGTGTTTCAAGTGTGGCAGACGAGGCGAGAAGGATAGGTTAGGATTTTTAGTTGTTTAATTTTGTTTATTATTATTTTATTAAAATCTTATGTGAATTTGGCATAACACATGACATTCTATGCGCACCATAATATAGCTCACATGACTTGTCACGTTAGCATCTTTAACCAAAAAACTAATGTTAAGCTATTTTTGTAAAAAATTAAAATTTCAAGTATATTATTATTACTTTTTAAACTTCAGACTATAATAACAAAATTGAGTAAAGTTTACAATTTTAAGTAATTAATCAAAAAATTCAGTTTGATTTTGTTAAACTTAATTTAAAATTTGAAAATTTATATAAAATAATATTAATTAAAATTTTAAAAATTAAAATTAAAATATAAATATAACGGGACCTAATCAAGCTTCATACCACCTAAGTTCAATCAGGCTCGCACTCGAGTTTGGAGCTTTGAGTCTGATATAGCTTCAGACCAAACCAAAAACAGAATTTTGGGCCTTCTCATTTTGGACAAAAACATCGTAAGACGGCCACTGAGGAGGCATCATGAGCAAGCAGTTGGCGAAGTCTTGGAACAAGAGTCTCCTAAACGATCCATTGTTGACGATGAGAAGCACCATGTTTTGCTAAGAGGTCGGCACACCGATTACCCTCCCGAAGGGTATGTACAATAGAGCAATTCCACTGACGCTTCATCAAAGCCCTGATGTCCTCAATGACGTGCAGATACGGGTGAGAGCAAGGGCAGGAGCCTACGACCAGAGTAATCGCTTCTCGTGAGTCTGATTCCTCTACCAGTTGGCGAAATCCGCGTTGCCAAGCTAGTTCTAAGCCATGTTGAATCGCGAGCAGTTCAGCAAGTAAGATAGGGGCGTGACCAATGAAGCCGGAGTAGCCTACTAGCCAGTCCCCGCGCTCATCACGTATCAAACCACCAAATCCTATAGCTCCTGGATTGCCATTCGAGCTACCATCCACATTGATTTGAACAAACCCCTGGGGAGGGCACCTTCCATACTACCTACGTGCTCGATTTCGGGGTTGTAGTCGACGCAAAAGCGCGGTGACACTCATCAAAAAGTCTCCAAAACCACTGAAGTTGGCCCAAAAGTGGTATGACCTCGTGCTAAATTACCTCTTTGTTTCTGGCACACCATATAATCCAAGCCACGATGACAAATTTTAGCACAGAAAGGAAAGGGCATGAGGAATCGAGGGCTTGAGAGGTAAGCCAATATTCTAGGGTGAGGTGGAAAAACGAGTTTTGGACCTGTCCGAGGGTGGATAGCCACATTGCCTTCTCCCATATGCAGTCCCTCAAAGCATGTGTATGAGTTTCCCACCCTTTTCCACAACGTTGACAGTAAGGAGACGAAGCCAGTCCCCGGTGGTAACGCAGCTCGTTTGTAGGTAAGCGGTGCCAACGAATCTGCCAAAGAAAGAAACGAAACTTTTGAGGGATATTAAGCTTCCAAATCCTTGGCCAATGCATGTTGTGATCGGGGGGTGGGGCAAACGAGTTATAAACTCATATCCTGATTTCACGGTGTACTGTCCATCTGGTGATTCGCCCCAAATAATCGAATCAAAAACCACGCTTGTCCGGGAAATAGGAACCGCTAGGATAGAATGGTGCATCTCTGGCGCCAAGTGTGTGTGTAGGCGAGAGAGATCCCACGTGCAGCGGTCATTGAGAATGGCCCCTACCATTAGAGTTTGATCTTGATGGTCGATGTGGGATTCTTGTTTGCGGAGTGTGTAGTCCCCGACCCATCTATCATGCCATAGTGAGATAGTAGCCCCATTCCCAACTCTCCAAAGGAAGCCATCGCGCAAGTAAGGGATAGTTTTACAAATGGCTTTCCAGCCCAGGGAGGCAGTGGGCGAGGTCGTACAATTAAGTACTGAAGCTGTCTGGAGATACTTACTTCTCATCACATCAATCCAGAGTTTCCGACTATTCTGGGAGAGCTCCCAAAGAAGTTTACCAAGCATGGTGATGTTAATGTCACGAGCCATACGGAGTCCGAGGCCGCCCATATCTTTGGGACTACAAACAGCTTCCCAACGCAGTAGATGGAGACCCTTACCGTCAGTTGCTTTCCATAAGAAATCGTGACAGCATTTATCAAGGAAATCGCATACCCCTTCAGGAAACCAGCTCGTTTGCATCGCATACAGAGGAATAGTGGATAAGGTGGACTTCGCCAGAGTCACTTGCCCCGCTTTATTTAGGAGTTTAGCTTTCCATCCTTGCAAGCGAGTGTGGATCCGGTCAACAACAGTCATGAAGGCCCCCTTTTTATTAGTGCCAGAGATAGTGACACCAAGATATTTACCCAAGTCCGCAGTAAAGGTCAAAGGAAAGTGAAGTCACAAGCGTTCCTTATGCTGACGCTTGACGTGGAGTGATAAGAAGGATTTGGATTTCTGTTCATTGATAAGCATGCCAGAGCAGGAGCAAAACTATTGCATCGTCTCCAAGACCACCCAACATCCTGGAAGCGTAGCCTGGGAGAACAAAAGCACATCATCAGTAAATAATAAATGTGATATGCGGGGCCCATTACTTGAGACTTTGATGGCTTTCCACTATCTCGCCTGAACGTGACTAGAAATGAGCAGGGAGAGCTTCTCCATGCAGAGGACAAACAAATAAGGCGAGAGTGGATCCCTTTGGCGGAGCCCTCGTCGCGGCTCAAATGCTGGTAGATGAGATCCATTTCATAAGACGGAGAGACGAGTTGATGACACATAAGACATAATGAGGGAGATAAGAGGGGTCAGGAAGCCAAAATCCAGGAGGGTCTGTCGTAAGAACCGCCAGTCAAGACGATCATAAGTTTTATGAAGGTCAATTTTTATAGCCAGGTAACCTTCCCGTTTCTTAGATTTCCGGATAAAATGGAGCACTTCTTTGGCCAGAATAATATGCTCCGACGCTGTGCGTCCCGGAAGGAAGACTCCCTACATGGGAAGGATAAGGTCCCGAAGGATAGGTCGCAGACGTTGGACAATGACCTTGGAGAGGATCTCATAGCTGACATTACAGAGACTGATAGGGCGGAATTGAGACATTGATGCCGGTTGGCCATCTTTTGGGATTAGGGTCTTGACTTCTGCATCATTGTTCCTCCAACATTTTTCACACTAATTAAACAAGGAATCAATACTATGCTTTGAATGGATTCCATGTTTGTACCAAATCTGCAAGTATTTCATAACCTTTAAAAAGTCGAGTCAATGGAATAAGTTCGTACATTTGCTGTGCCACAACTAAGTAAGTTAGAAAACACAACTTTTGTCTAAGATGGGCAATTCCCACGTTCTTGTTTCCTGGAAAAGAGAAAAAAAAGGTAAAGCTAAAAGCTTCAAAAAGATGAGAGAGCTTCATATAAATCATATGTAATGCATATCAAGGATTCTGACAAAAGGATTCGTCCTACTAAACCCATATCTTCATTTCTAGCCAACCATATACACACATAAAGAAGCATTTGACGGGTTGGAATCAAACCCATGTGTGTTCGTCTTCTACGCCAGGTGTTACTTTTTTCTTTTATTGCATTGCAATGTCAAGTCCTTTTTTTGTATGTTTAAAGCTCTGATATTTAGGATGCAGTCATCAGTTATCCACAAGTCCTTAATTGTATTGACAAGTACTCTCAAGCTATACATTTCTAGTTATGAGATCTGAGCTCTCTCGTGCATGTTGTTGTACTAAGATTCCGCAAGTTTATTTCCTACGGTTTAAAGTTTGAACAATCAAGCTTTTAGTTTGGAGCTGAACACTCCCTTTTGAGACTTTGTTTTGCTTAATTAGGGTAAACATTATAATAAATTTTATAGTCAAATATATTTAGTTAGTTATTCTTTTTAACGAGAAAATTCGTTAATATTATTTTAGGAATATACGTTAAATAAAAATTTAGTACATAATTTATAAAATTAATTAATTTGAATTTACTCAAAATCATAAATTCAATCCAAATAATTAAAAAAATTATTAATCAAATTTAATAATTTTTATTTTAATAAATTATATATATATTAAATAGAGGCGAATCTTACGAGTAATTCTATAAATAATAATTAATTTTATAATTTTGTTGGCTGCTTGTACTTTTATTTGGAGTTGAATAATCCCTTTTGAGACTTTTTTTTTTGCTTAATTAAGACAGGCACTATGATAAATTTTGTACTCAAATACATTTAGTTAGTATATAATTTTTCTTTGGGTTAATTATTAAAAAAACTCCAAATTTTTGTCAATTTTTTTAATTATATCCTAAATTTTAAAAAATAGCAATAAAATGTTCAAACTTTCAATTTTTTTCAATTCTACCCAAATTTTAAAAAATAGTAATAAAATACTCAAACTTTCATTTTTTTCAATTCTAGCCCGACATTATCTATCGTTCTCCCGATGCCCTCAACCCTTTGTTTTTTATTTGTTCTTCTAAAACTTCAAACTACTCTCGCATTACAACGTACTGCACCAACAAGTTTTTCGCTTTTAATTCGTTCTCCTGATTTCTTTAGTGTGAAGGCATTAGGGTTGCATAATCTAAAAACTGAAGGGTGAGAGCATCAAGATAACAAACTAAAAAAAAGAAAAAATTGAAATCAAAGCTTAAGGTCATCGGGGCTGCGTAATCTGATTTAAGTTGTTTTTAAACAACGATATCATTTTAATTACGTGATTAAACGACGTCGTTTCATTAATCTTTATTTGTTTTGTTAATTTTGGCTAACGTATTAATAGTTAAGATTTCTGAAACACGTGGAAAGTCACGTCAGTAAACCTAACGGAACCACTAAAGTCGGGCTAGAATTGAAAAAAACTAAAATTTTGAGCATTTTATTGTTACTTTTTAAAGTTAAGGCTAGAATTGAAAAAATTAAGATTTTAAGCATTTTATCGCTACTTTGTAAAGTTCATACTGCAAAATTTTGAATTTTTTTAGTAATTAAATCGGCAATATTTTGAGTGTTTTTTTTAGTAATTAACTCTTTTTCTTTTAATGAGAGAATTCATATTTCCTATTTTATGAATGTGCATTAGATAAATTTTTAAAGTGTATATAGTATCTTATAAGTTAGGTCATTCAAAAAAATTTCCATTCAAAATCAAGCGAATTTAACCCAAATAATTAATAGCAAACGCTTAACCAATTTTAATGAATATTTTTACTTTAATAAAATGTGTATGCTAAAGAGAGGAGAATCTTACAAGTTATAATGCAAGAAGCAAATACTTATCATGATAACTTTTGTCATCCAAAAAGTGCAAGTTTTCTTCTGTTGAAATATTTTATTTTTATTGGCAGCTTGTACTTTCGGTAAAAAAATTAAATATATATATATATAACAATCGTCAAAGTTGTCCAGATTTGTCTACTTGGATTATTTAATATATATATATATAAAGATGCAGAATTAAATATTTTAGAATCATCAATCGTATACATGAAAGTTGGTACGAAAAAGGAGCTTAAAAGGACATATGTTTCTACGTTGTTCATTGACTATGCAAATAATACTTTAGAGATAAACACCAAATCCCAATGATATTTATCTCTTTATTGTCAAGAGGTAACTTGTTAGGCTGATTCATCCACTTGGTACCACGTAATGATGAAACTAGGGTTTATCCACCTATTGCTTTCCAACTTATCTCTTTCACTTTGTGCTTTTAGGTTTTAAATCCCATCAAATTTTATTTTTTTTTTGGCTAACTTGTGCTTTCTAGAATGTGAGCCCTACCACTTGGACTAGTATTAGCTCTGAAAGCTATGTGTAGTAAAAGTAGCCTATCAAGCAAATTGATTTTACCCCAAAAGGATATTAGCATGGGGGACAGGATAATCAGCCTCCAACATTAATTAGATTGTGCAATATTAGGTCTATGAACCTCTACATGTTTCACAAGATATGCTAGGAAAAGGAAATTTAATGTGTCATCTAATGGATATAAAAACTTTAAATTACTAAAATTTAGTTAGAAATTCAATCCTACATAGATAAATTCAATCTATATGAAAATTGAGTTAGAACAATCATTACGTGGATGAATTCAATTTATACGTTTCACAAGAAATGCTAGGAAAAGCAATTTAATATGCCATCTAATCGATATAAAAATTTTGAATTTTAGTTAAAAATTCATTATTACATGGATGGATTCAATCTATATGTTTTACAAAAAAAATGCTAGGCAAAGCAATTTAATGTGTTATCTAATAGATATTACCAAAATTAAGTTAGAAATTCAATCTTATACTGATAATTCCTAAAAGATTTGCTTACATCAAGATTTTTTTAAAAGTATTTATTTCATTTACGCATTGAAATGTCGAAGCTAAAAGGAAGGCTTACTCAATGCTTAAGGATTTTGGATGTCGACTCTAAGGATATATATGAGACAAAGAGGATAGATCAGATTCCCTCTCCACTTTGTATGAAAAGGACTTTGAGATTGGTAGAAATTATAACATTTTTCACTACCATAAGGGTGATGTGTTTTGTAGTTGTTAGCTCCATCCCTCTCTTTTGGTAGGTAATGAAGTGGACAGGATTTGAGCATGAAATCGTTATTTTCGATTTCCCACTTCCCTTATTATCTATTATGATTTGAATTGATTTAATTTAAAAACTTTGAATTAATTATTTTTATTCTAACTAATTTTTATAAATTAATCTGTTCTCAAAAATTATAATAAAGAGTTAGTATTCATTTAACAATCATCTTTTTCAACTAAAATTTCAACTTTTTACATCCATAAGAATAGTCTTTTTTAATTAAATTTTAAATTCTTCAATTTTCTTTATTATATATACTAATTGATTCTTTAAACTTTATATTTCTTATATTATCGGCTTAATTGTTGATCCAATTTTTAAAATATAGATAGTGACTTTGTTTTTGAAATGCAATAAAATAAATTTTATTTTATCACATTTTGAAACTCATTTATAAAAAATAAGGAAAATATATTAATTCATCCTTAAAAACTTTATAAAAATTTACATAAATTTTTAACATTTCAATATTTATAGATTAATTTTGAATGATAACACATGTTCACAAAATAACTATAATTTATGCAACATTTAATAATGGACACCCTCAAGTTTTACTGCAATATAAAATATTTTTCGATATGACCTTATCAATTATGATATCTTTATTAAATTTTAATTAAATAAGAGTTATTTTTAGGGGAAATTTAAGTTATAAATGTTAAAATATTCTAAAATAATTTAAATTTTATTATAAAAACATTTAAAATCGATACTTTTATTATTAAATCCACAAAACTTAAAATCTTTTAAAATATCATCATCAATGGCCAGCCAACAGGAAAATCCCTTCATGCAGCCTAGTTTTCGAATAGGTTTGAACTAGATTCTCAAAGCACACCCCATACATATCTTCCCTTGATATTTGGTGTGAAATGACAAATCTCCACTACTGCATAAGTTGACACGTTCAGGACTGCGATGTGACCAGTCTTGCTCACAAGCAAATAATCACACACCACAAATTAAAAGATTAGTGGATGAACCATACCATTATGAGTAGGTACTGTGAGGGCTTTTAATGCCCAACTACGTACACCAAGCCAATTGTTACGGTCAAGCAATGTGATTTGTGGCCTTCAATGAATGATGATTAATAAGATATTTAGGCCGCCTTCAAAGGCATGCTCTAATTAGTGGAGCAAATCTAGAGTCGGTAAGCACGGTCATTACCTATTTAAGTACCATTTGAAGTTTCCTGATTCCTTATTGTTTTACTGTTTAATAGAGCTTTCAGCTGCCTAATCAAAAGTTAAATCCTAAACATTGTCAAATACCAAAAATTCATGCTTTACATTATTTCCTTTCTAATATTATGCAAAAAGTACACTAAATTTTGGTACCTTGTTAGCTCTCTCTATCTCTCTTCCTATTGTTGATATTAATGAAACCACTAATTATGATTAAGATCAATAACTCTCTATGGTGATGCATGCACTATCGCACTTAGAAATCACACAAGAGTTTTCAATATGTAACTCAAATTTACTCTCTATCATCCATAAATTTTTAAACAGCGATTTTTTGTGGTTGTCTCTAATAAAAAAGAAAATTTTACTTTAAAATATGGGTTAATTATAAAAAATTATATATTTTTCTTAATTTTATAATAATGGTCCAAATTTTAAAAGATGACACTAAAGTAATTTAATTTTAAATTTTTAACAAAAATAATATGATGTAATAAACTAGGTCGTTAAATAATACAATTTATATGTTATACAAATATAATATATGATAATTACATACTAATATTAATCGAAAAAATTAAAATTAAACTATTTTATTAAATATTTAAATATTATTTTTTAAAATTTATATTACAAAATTAAGCAAATTTTAATTTTATAATTAACCTTTAAAATATTTTTATTTTTATTCTGCAATTATTAATACTCACTAATCACCTGTAGTTTGGCGATGAAAGTGAATTCATGAATTCATAAAACTAATCTCCAAAACTATCTCTTAATCATACAATAACTATTCATATATTTATTATCATAACAAGACGCTAATGACATTGATTAACGTTAGAAAAGGGAGGTGAAAAAAGACTACACATGAACCATCTCCATCCCATGAATTTGATTCTCCTTTTCTTTCTCACCATCAATTCCTTTATTTTCTTTCATCTTCACATACATGCCATAAACATAGGAACAAAAACCCCACACGCTTAGCACGGTGGACACCGCCTTAACGCCGCCAAACGAGTCGCCGTAAACTAAAACACCTCCGATCACATTAATGGTCAAAAGGGCAGTCATGCAAATCCCTCCGGTGAGTGAAGACGTCAGGAAAACCATTCCCGCCGTGCCCATGAAGCATAGCTGCCACGCAGCAACGTTGCCGATCACTGTTACCCAATACACCGTCGGTCCTTTATCGAAAACTTCAAGACTCTCTCTTCTCATCTCTGAAAAGCCGCCATCAAATGTCATTCCAATAGTGGCTAGTGCAGTGGCTGCAATTTCCATCACCAACTGCATTTCCATTACCATCGAGAAGCAATAAACTTTCCTGTAAATCTTCTCCATAACAGGTAAATACAGTGCAAACAATAAGCCAGCTCCTAATGTGGAAAAGAAACCAATGAAGTACTTGGCACGAGTTAAGCCATCAGGCCTATCGTGCTTTGAACCTAAGGCCAAAAGGACTAAACTTATAGTTAACAGGATCACACAGTTCAGATTCTGAAACGTGATCTTCTGGTTCACGATGAGAACAGATAGGATAAGATTGAACACGAGTTGAGATGATAAAATCAGAGACGAGGTTGACACTGGAAGATATGAATTGCCCCAGGAGACAAGCAGATTGCTGATGCCTATCATGAGGCCAATCAAAGTTGATAAGACCAATAATCTAGGAGTGAAGCCATTGAAGGGTGGTCTATCGGTGTTTTTAAGGAGATAATAAGGTAAATAAACAGGCAAAACAAGGAGAGGAAAACCAGCAGATTGAACCCATGTGGAGACCCATCTACTTGAACCTTTGTGAATAAAATAGAACTTCAAGAGCAAACTTGATGAGACCGAACCCACAAAGAGACATGCATAGTTGATCACCAGAAGAAACATGTACCCTTTGCTTGTCTTGGACTTCTGGTCCTGCTCTTCTGAAATTTGAGTGCTTGTAACAATCACAGAACCTGTCAGCGATGAGTCCCGTGGGTCTTGAGTGGTTTCATTGTTGTGGTTGATGGATTGGAGATGGGCTTTGGGAGAAGAGTCTGAAGGTGGGAGTTGATGAGCTGAGACGTCCATTGAAGAAGAGTTGAAACTCATGAGACTTCAAAGATTTCGCTCTCTCTCTTCTGCGCTTGTGACTTATCTATCAAGTAGATTTTCACAACTTCCGATGTTTTTGGTCTGTG
Organism: Erythroxylum echinodendron; assembly: GCA_027575705.1. Lineage (NCBI taxonomy): Eukaryota > Viridiplantae > Streptophyta > Magnoliopsida > Malpighiales > Erythroxylaceae > Erythroxylum > Erythroxylum echinodendron. Next base: position 31,693,760 of record JANZXR010000003.1, read on the forward strand.
CAAAGTCATCGGGTCTATACGACTAAAAAGCCATTAGGCTTCTTATGGGCATCCAATGATCATCACAGAACTATCACAACGCAATGAAGTTCGTCCCCACCGTTGGATTACGGCTTATGTTTCATGCCAACCGTTCACAGGCTTCCAAGTTCCCATCATCCATTAGTCACACCATTGACAAATTATAGATTGCAGAGTAGAAAAGCCATGCAAAACGACGTTGTTTGACTACATTCGTTTCCATTTTAGAGCATTTCTTCTCTGTTAGTTTCAAAACGTAATCCACCCAATTTGGAATAGTTTAATGCTTGGTTTGAGGGAGCAGTGGTGATTACAACTTATTAAAATCAATCTACTGAAATAATATGTACTTATGTATTTGGGATTGCTGGTTTGGTAACTGTTGAAATGTGAAAATAAGTGTTTGACAAGTGCGGTTGCGGTTGCGGTTACGGATGCTGAAAAGAGATAAAATGACTAAAAAGTCTATTGATTAAATGAACTATTAATTATTGTATAAATAATTAAAATATATATTATTAATCATATAAATTTAAAATTATAAATAATAAAATAAGATTATATAAATAAAATAAATTTAGTAAATAAAATATTTTATTAGTTATATTAATTAAAAGTATAATGAAAAATAAAACTTGCGAAGGTTATTAATGGAAAGTAAAATTTTCACGACAGGAGCAGTTTCTTACCGCAATCGTTTTTTTGCTTATTGATTTCTGTGGTAGCACCATAGTTTTCTTCAACCCTTGGTTATTCACGGTAAGTTTAAACATATGACTGCGTTTAAAAACTGCGATAAAAAAATACTTATTCCCATCGCACCGCAGATCCAAATGCAGTTTTAATATGGGAGTTACTTTTTGCTGCAATCTGTAGGTTCACATGCATATGACACTACAATGTTGGCTAAATTCTCGGTTTGTTACGGTTTTATGTTTCAAACCATGATATATGCTAAAAATAAGTAGGAGTGTTGGTATAAGACACCCCGCCAATATTGATGGTGGGGTGGGAGGACGTGTACCTACCCCGCCATTGTGGATGGCGGGGTGGGGCCACCCCGCCATTGTAGATGGCAGGGTGGTGCCAAGGTGTCCACCCCGCCATTTACAATGGTGGGGTGGACCCTAAAATGATTTTTTAAAATTATTTTTTAATTTTTTAACTATTTTTAAGGTTTTGTTTTTTTAGGGTTTAATTTTGCTTAGGGTTGTCGTTTTTTGTAGCATAAAAAGTTTTTTATTTCAGGGTTTAGTTTTATTTATAGTTTAGAATATCTATACAAATTTAATTTGAAGTAACAGTTTTATTTTTTTTATGTTTTTCCTGTATTGAATTTTATTTATAGCATAAAAATAAAACATGTACTTCAAATTAAATTTGTATAGAAATTCTAAATTATAAATAAAACTAAACCCTGAAATAAAAAACTTTTTATGCTAAAAAAACGACAACCCTAAGCAAAATTAAACCCTAAAAAAGCAAAACCTTAAAAATAGTTAAAAAATTAAAAAAATAGTTTTAAAAAATCATTTTAGGGTCCACCCCGTCATTGTAAATGGCGGGGTGGACACCTTGGCACCACCTCGCCATCTACAATGGCGGGGTGGCCCCATCCCGCCATCCACAATGGCGGGGTGGGTACACGTCCTCCCACCCCGTCATCAACATTGGCGGGTTGTCCTATACCCAGCACTTCCACTTATTTTTGCATATATTACGGTTTGAAACATAAAACTGTAACTAACCGAGAATTTAGCCCTACAATGTTCCATGAAATTGAATCGATTTCTATATATCAATAAAGTATTCGCTAAGCATGCCTTTATCTATAATAATAATATTAAATTATTTTTTATCGAATCGTCACTTGTCTAATTCCAATTTTAGTTTTAAATAAAATCATCATTTATCTAATTTCAATTTTAGTTTTATCACTTATCTAATTTAAATTTGAATTTTAATAGAGTCATCATCTATCTAATTTAAATATAAATAAAAAGTCAAAACATACAATTTTGATTTCAAGGTCAATTTGTAAAATAACAAAAAGTATTGAAAATTCTATTTTAATTGTCTAAGTAATTACCTAAGTTTGAAATGAATTTTGCAAATTTGAAGATTTTATTAAAAAAGATGAGGTTTAAATCGATTAAAACATACCATATAACTCAAATAAAATATATAATTAAATTATGAAGAGTTTGTGATTTTATTTAGAATTTAAAATAAAATATTTAAATATGTGAATGGAATAAATATTTAATAAATTTTTTATTTTTATTTAAAATAAATCAAGCCTTTTTAACTTTAATTGAGCGTATTTCATTTTTATTTTACGAGAAGGTTCTCTTCCTTTTTACCCATACTTTCTCGTTTATTCAAATTAAAAATAAAAATAAATATTCTTAATAATTAATTTTAAAAAGTGAATTAAAACATTAAGATGTTTATAACAAAAGTTTTAAGTTTAATTTAATTTTTAAATTCCTTTTAAAATTGAGTTTATGTAAATTGAATTTTAAATAAGTTCTTCTTATGCAATATTATAAAAACAGTGTAGGGCCTAATAAAAAATTAGACTCGTCAATAATAGCCTGGCCCATTTTTGACTTAGGTTAGACTGGCCACGAGCAGTGGCCCGCCTATTTTTTTGAAACAACGTTTTTTTGAAAATTTTTTGCTTTAAAAAATAAATTGAGGGCTGAGCTCCCTCCTGTCCCTGGCTCGGCAGGTCATAGCCTGAGTCATATGCCTATCAAGAGCTACTATCAGCTCGTACTATCAGCTCGACCCTATCCATTAACATGCCTATAAAAAATCAAATTATTATATACCGGTCACAAATTGAGCTAAATCTATAAATTCTTTTTTGAGCTTTATTTGTTGATCTTCTTCTAATATTTGATATCTTTATCTTTGTTAAATTGACTTCCTTACAAATAATGTATTTGTGCCTTCTCAACTCACCTCTTGGGCTGAAGTTATAGAATACAATCCAAAACTTGAAAGTCAAGGTTATAGACTACAATTTAAAACTTGGAAGTCAATTTCTTTATAAAAGTTGAGGCAGTTACCAGGGGAAAATAGCCATGACAGTAGGGTGTGATTCTAGTCCAGTTGTATCTAGACAGGTTGGACTTAAAATCAACGAATCAAGATTTATTTGACTAGATGATAGATTAGGTTCAATTTTGAAGAATCAGTTTGATATTCGAATCCAAGAATTTGAGCAGCCTAACGGTTTAAGGGTAAGATATTTGTTATTAGTCATAGTGTTCCTATTATATTCTATTAAATCTCATTCACACATTTGTATAGATTTTACACAAATATATAAATAAGATTTAATAAAATATAGTTGAAATAAAATAAATAAAACAGAAGATTTGGTAAGAATGGTTTAATTAAAACAACTTTATCTGCAATGATTTGCTTGATCTCAAGTTGCACAATGTGAGTTTGGTTAAACTTCGGGTTGATATTGAATTACATGCTCCTACCAGATCGGCCTAGTCATACCTAAGTCTCTTTCTTAACCAAGATACTAATGATCAAAATCCAAAGCAAGACCAATTTTTCACTTTTTTCACTGGCCCAAAGAGTAACTAATTACAGGACTTATTGATATATTCCACATATTGCAAGTCCTAATTTGTTTTTTTATAAAAGAAATGAAACAAAACTTTCCAATTAAAAAGAAATTCTTTCATGGTCATCTTATCATCTTACAATAAATGCCAATACTAAAAAGACAAGCAGAAATGACTTACTACTAAAATCCACTTATAAAGTCTAACGTAATCAATGCATAAAATTTTCAACCTTGAAAAGAATTATCATTGTATATAGTCTTTTTTTTGTATTTTTTTATAAAATTTATTTCTGTTATTTAAACATGTGACCTTCTTGTTACAAAAGAGTAACTAAACTAAATAAACCAAATAGAATAATGGGTATAAGAAAAATTGTTACCAAGTCAAAAACATTTTATAAATTATTCATATATGACTTGCCAATAGTCTTCAATCCGTATTTATCAAGAAAGGGAGTCTTTACTCTCTTTTTTTGGTTGCCCATGAGATATTTTAGGCAAATTCTAACTATAGGAAGACACCTTTAAGCCATGCACACTCATACTAATTTTCACTAAAGTCAGAGAGTCCCTTATCAACTCACCTGCGCTCCGAGATTAAAGTCTTTACTCTTTAACAAATAAGTCAGGAACATATTTTAATGTATTTTGGGTACATGAACATGCAAAATTTTAAAAAATCTATATCTCTAGAGGATTCACCTAAACCATATATTTTTTTTAGATGTAATACTTAAAGTAAGAATACTTATATTTATTCCCAAGGTTTAAGTATGTTTTCAGTTTGTGAAAACATGCATACATAATTTTCTATTGAAGTCCCACTTGACAATCTTTAAAGAAACTTGTCATCTAAAAGCGCTTGATTTAAGTACTTCTGCGTCTGAACAAAGCTGATGGATGGCCCATTGGCTTAAACTTTAGTGTTCTCAACAACGAAAGTTCTTTGCACATTCCCAATGGACCTTAACGCCTCTCCATCTCTGTCTGTTTGGTCAGTGAAAGTGAAAGGTTCCCATTTTAGGGTTTAGTGCAATGATACAGTCGTTTGGAGCATGAGGTATAGGACCTATGATCATTTTTATTCAAGTTTGTCTCTTTTCTTTTCGTAATTCACTCTCGTTATGCTGTGATTCCAGAAAATCTTATGTGTCTGTGTGTTCTGTTCTTTTTCTTCTTGTTGCAGAACTGGGCCTTTAAGGTTGGACTTTTTTTAAGTGCAATATTTGCTGTTTTCCTGCATCGTTTACTGCAAATATGGGTGATTCTGATCAAGGGAAGCAAGATCAGAGGTAATTTTCACCTGGGTATTTCCTTTTTTGTTTGGTTTTGGAGTACTGAAGTGGGTTTTAAATGATTTTACTTGTTTTGGCTTTAATGGAGTTACTACTCCATTCTTAGACAGAAAAAATGCGGAGATTGTTGGGATTTACCTATTTTTCCGTTTTTCTGGATACAGAGATCTCCAGATACATAATTTAGTGTGAATTTAAAATTCTATTGTTCAAGTCTAGTGTTGATTCTTTGTAGAAGTGGATTGCTGACATGAGTCGTGACTTGTGATCGTTCACCGTGGGTAGATAAGTCGTGATCATGCATGGTTTAATCCTCTTGGTAGTTAAGGATGTGACTAGAGATTTACGTTTCAGTCACAACTTGTTTTGAAAAGTGCACTGGTTTGAAATTATAGTCTTGAGATTGAAAACATAAACAACATCGTGGTAGCTGAAAAATTGGGGGTTGCTTGAATTTGCTTCCTAAGGAATATGTGGTTCCTTATGAGTTTTAAAAATATGAACTAGAAAGGTTTATTGCGAAATTTGAATCCGAATCTTGAATTTTGGATGTCATGTGATGCTTAAACAAAGTTTAACTCAGGAATGAGTTCAGTTCTTAATACGCAAGAGATAAGTACATGCATCTGCTGTCCAAGTTGAGAAGTGATACTTATTTATGAAAATGTCAGGCTTCTTTATGAATCTCTACATTTTGTTTATTCTCCATTCATCAGGACATTTTCCAATATGGAGGATAACGATGCAGTAACTGTTGAATTCCTTCGTGCACGGTTGTTGTCTGAAAGATCTGTCTCAAAAAGTGCTAGACAGAGAGCTGATGAACTAACAAAAAAGGTACTTTTATGTGGACTTTTTTGTCCCTCACTCTTTCCTCCCATTGAATGGCTTGATATTGGTTTTGTATGTGTATTAGGTAGCAGAACTGGAGGAACAGCTGAGGGTTGTTACTCTTCAAAGAATGAAAGCTGAGAAAGCAACAGCAGATGTTCTTGCGATCCTGGAGAGCAATGGGATAACTGATGTTTCTGATATGTGTGATTCGAGCTTTGACCAGGATACCCCTTGTGAATCCGCTGTTGGTAATCAGTCCTTCATAGAAGAGAGGCATTCTGTCAATTCAAAAGTGAGAAAAAATGAGTCAGAAGAAGTTTTGGATTCTGATGATGGTTTTTCCCCAGAACTTGGTAGAAGCATGTCTTGGAAGGTACAAAAAGATTGCTCAAGTTCTGCTGAAAAATACAAGGATCAATCTCTGAAAAAACGAAGCAGTTTCACGTCCACTTATTCTTCTCCAAAGCATCGAACAGGAAAATCATGCCGCCAGATAAAACGCAAAGAACCTAGGTAAGCTTATTTTTTCTTTTTCTTTTCTGTGTTGGATTAATCATAGGATATGTGCATTGTTGTTATCTTGTTTCTCATATTCAATTTCAACAAAGGCAATTGATAAGTTATTTAATCAATCAATTCTTGTCATGCAAAGTTTTTTGCTAGAAGTTGCATCCAACCTTGATAATTTCTTCTTTTGTACTGGAACACACTGCTTTACGATGTCAAAATGGAATGGATAGAGAACGATAAAGACCGAGGACCAAAGTATGTAAATTGTGTGGATATCAACATTAGATGCTTCTATGGTAAAAAAAATCTTTTATTTTAACACTTTCCAGCATACACACAATACTTATCTATTTTCATGTTCATGATGACAGATCTTTCTCCTTGGAACATCAAACAAATTCAATCAAAGTTGGCACTACAGAAATTGGGGTTTCTCCTACAAAATGTAGTTCAGATGTTGGCCCTGACGTTTTGGGAGGCTTTGATGAAATAACAAATGATAAAATGTCATCACACGCCCAGCTCTCTGGCTATTGGAGAAATGAACAAAATTCAAGTGCTAATGACATTGGCTATAATGCAGACAAAAGAGATGAAGACAGAGACATGGAGAAGGCACTTGAGCATCAAGCTGAACTGATTGGTAGATATGAAGAGATGGAAAGGGCTCAAAGAGAATGGGAAGAGAAATTCAGAGAAGATAACAACAGTACACCAGTATGCTTAATCAACAAAACTGTAGTCGAAAAACCTGTAAATTTCTTTGAAATCAAGTTGATTGGATTAAGGGAAAAAATTTTCAATTTTGCGTCCTCAATTCAATTATATTTTTTCTTTACAGTAAAGGGACAATGACAATGTGCATTGACTGATAATATCATTTTCAGCATAGTATTTATGTTGTCCATCCAAGTTCTTGTTCTGTAAATAGTGTGATTGATCTTTTTTGTTAATGCTTCTGTAGGATTTTTGTGATCCTGGGAACCGCTCCGATGTTACTGAGGATAGATATGAGGTGAAGGCACAGACTGAATGCACTGCTGAGACAATTCCCTTGCAAAATCACGTGGCAAAATCCCAAGTTCGAGAATTATCCGATGTCCGGGCTGATGGTTTACCACCTACAAGTGTGGGCACTGGTTTTTTTCCGGAAAGAAGTTCCATTAGTACACATGATTCTGAGATTGCATCTCCAGACTTTGCATTCCCTGTGGCCACGGTCAAACAAAATCTGCCGGTCGTTGGAAACAGCCATGATACAGGACCTGTCCATTCCCAAAATCATTCAAACTCACTTGGCTCACATGATCCACCAAGAACTCATATTCCTTCATTTGCATCTAATCCAGTCAGCAGCCCCAGTAAAGGAAATGCTTCTGAAATCCAGAATGATAGTCATGCATTGGTGGCTCACAGAGCACCTACTGGAGTGGTTGGTGTACTGGAGGCACTTAGGAAAGCAAGGCAGTCTCTGCAACAGAAAATTAATGGGTTCAGATGTGATGGAAAGCACAGTGAACTTTCTGTTCCCTTGACGATACCTGGGGTTAAAGAAGATTCAGCTATTGGTTGTGTTGGAGTTTTCCGGCTACCAACTGAATCCTCTGTTGAAGTCGATGGTCGGCAAGAGTTTCTTAATCCAAGTTTTAGATTGAGTTTGGAAAACTGTTTTCCCGATGCAAGAGTTCCAGCAGCTGCCTCCAATCCACTCCTTACTGGCCTCCCTTACTTGGGAACTAGGTCAGCCATTTCTTTTGAGGATCAACTTAGTAACTATGTAGAAAGTGGATCAAGAATTTCTGCTCAGAAGTCTCACTTTGATTCTGGCTTAAATCCATCTCTACCTTCTTTCGATAAATACGTTTATCAAGCTTTTCCGATCAGTCCCTCCTATCCTGCCCTCATTCCACAAACGACCAGTCTACAAGGTCTTTCAACACCACTTCATCGTACAAATGCTGGGGTAGGTCCTCCTGTGGAGTTGCTGTCCCCTGATAATCAGGTTAGACAGAACATGTATAGATAGCAATTTCCTCCAAGTTTTCTCTTCGCTCTTTAGAGATTAGGTTTTTCCAGGAAGTGGGGTTAGTGATTTTGCAGCATAATAGCCCTCGAATACCCATATATGTTGTATTAGTGTGCCATGTACCATCAGATCTAGATGGAGGTTGAGATTGTAAAGCGAAACAACTATACTTTCTCTTTATCATTCTTGATTCTGCCTTTGTGTAACCATTCGAATATTATAGCAGTTAAATCCAAGTTGGCTTTTCTGAATCACTTAGATGTTGTCACTGTACTGATATACCGTCATTGCTAGATTTTGTCCCCTGTTCAAGCTTGCGTGAAGAGATAATTTGAATACCATTAAACCTTTACACTTGATCCAATTGAGGATCTTATTGCTGAAGCTACTTTTTGAGAAACCCAGTTCTCTTCAGCAAATGATCCGGTTCAATAATTCTGCTAGTTAAATGTGGAAGTGCCAGAGGATGTTTAAGCAACTTGAAGAAATTTCCGGTTGTTATGTACATGGCTTTCCCTGAGAAGAAGTCAAAACAAAACAATATGATAGAACCTGAGTTGAAAGAAAAGGATTAGAAGGGAACTAAAAGGGGCTTGTTCTATAATTCTCATGTCAATGAAATTTCAAGTCTTTAAGTAACCTAAATATTTCCTGACAAGATAACCTGACAATATTTTATATTTGACATTTGAACAGAAATATGGCTGCTTCAACGAAGAGACAATGAACTTCCCCATAAGTTGTAACAAAACGTGGGGCTTAAGTCTTTTCTCAAATAGTAATTCAGCGGAATTTTCCAATTTTCTATAGCCATTGCTTGCAAGGGACCAGTTCTTCAAGAAAGAAAGAAAAGGGTATAGTGACAACTGGATAGGAATTTAGTAATCCAACAGAACAATCCTGACCGTAGATTAATCTGCTTGGAGAACTATATATTGTAGTTTATTTCCATATCTAATGGCTTATATCAATTCATGAGAATTGATATATGTGGTTTTAGCAGAAATTTGTCTAGAGAAGAACTCGCAAGTCAACATAACACGTACATTAATCAACTGATCAAGTCTTAGCTTGGAAACTTAATAACAAATTAATGATATTCAATTACTATTGAGCATGCTTGGAGTTTTTATATATATATATACCTCTAAGCAACTGCCTGGAACAATATTGGTCACGTAACTCGATCTTTGCGTTGCTGTTATTGTTCAGAAACCTCCAATTAATCTTGATGGAACATAATCCACATGATACCCCAGGTCCAGAATCTCAAGCACCGATAGTTTATCCGTCCGGGTATTGTCAGGATGATACATCTGACATTGTTATGGCGCCAAGCTCGACAAATACTTCTCCTTCATTAAGCATATACGATGACATCTCAGTTATGGGAAGTGGATTTTATCCACAGAGGTACGGCGGTGACCATGTTTATTATCAGAGAAATCGATCCGAGGAAGATGGGAATTCGGTGGATCCAAGGTTGATGACGTTGTTGGAATTTTTCAGGCAGCTCTTCATCCGAAGAAGGGAGCTGTTGAACAGAATGTTTCCAGGGTTACAGGATGAGTGTGTTGAAGTGTGCAGGAAGGTTGGAAACATGTTGTGTCTCAGAAAACCGAGTCATCAAGTGGTGACGTTACGAAGGAGCTTAAGTATTGGGTCAGGAGAGTTATCTTCTTCATTGAGGCCTGACAGGTTCAAGGTTCGCACTGTAATTCCAGTTGGCGGCACCGTCGCACAAGGTGGTGGAGATGATGACCGGCGAGGAGATAAAACATCTGGTGGTTCCAAATCCAAATAAGCATGATATACAGTTTCAGGCTACCTTCCACAGACTTCCCTATGCATACGTGTTCCTCAGGATAAGTACATAAGGGTGTGAATTGCTTTTTTCTTTTTCATGTTCCTTGTTTCTTTGATTAATTGGATGTAATTATGTAAATAAATAAATTGTATATCAATTGGTAAAGAAATAATTTAAGAAAAGAACTATTATCCTATTTACCTCTTTGGGCCTCTCAAATACAAGAATCCAAGTAAAAATGTAAAATTATCCAACTCGATCGTATTCGAAATTAATGTGTTCAACTCAACTTGACCTAATTTGAAATAGACTGTAACTATTTTTAAAACCTAATTCAGTCACATTAAAAGCCCAATTTTTAAAACGACACAATTTATAATTTTAAAAAATAAAATTATGTATTTAATTAACCTTAGTTAAGACTTGATTGGGTATGATTGAGTTTTGGACTATCCAAACTTAATTTAATTTGATCGAGTTTCAAGTCAAGTTAGTCCGAATACAAAATAACTAACCCGGCCTAATCTATTGCCAAACTTAAATCTAAAGAATTGAGTTGAAAACTATTCTAAGAAGTAACACATACCCAAACATTGTGATTACTAATATAACTCATTAATCTTTTTTTTGGGCTGAGATCCAAAATTCACTTTCCAAGTGATGAAGACATACAATTTTCATAAATATATTGGAAAGAAATAGTTAGGAATGATTATTTCAGTGGTTATTATTATATTGATTAAATTATTTTTATCATACTAATCAATTATTTACAAGATTTATTTAATGTCAATATTAATTACAATAATCATAAATATTACCAAAATGATAGCTATATGTAACAACCATCAACAAATTAATTAAGAAAGATTATAATTCACCTAAAATTTTAAAAAGAATAATAATTGAACACATAAATGTGAACTTGCAAGCGTTAATAAAATCGGGTTCATTACCTGATTCTCAAATCATTAATTTATTAAGTGATTTATTAGGAATATATGATTTACATATTATTACATTCATGTTATAATTTATTTAATTTAGATGGTTTATTTTATTTATACACGGAAGAAAGTGATTGGAATTTTCTATTGTATGAAAAAGGTAAAAGCCATAAGTCTTTTGTGATTAACTAATTTTAAAAAATCTAATCTTCATAATTATTGAAATTTTATATTTTTAATTTTTTAAAAAAATATCCTTTCTTATGTGTTTAATGTTTTTAATAGAAGTATACTTTTTTATAATCCTACTACACCTTTCCATTTATGGGCCATATACATGCGGCCCTTTCTGTGAAATGGGCTTACTAGGAAGGAAAGACCACTAAATGGAAAAATAGTTGCATTCGACCCTTTTGGTGAAAGAATCTCAGATTCTCAATAACATAAAGAGGGAATCGCAATAACTTGGAATCATAGCGACTTGCCACTACTCACTACCAAAGAGCACTTTATGAGATATTTATATAGCCACCTTAAGATATTTGCATTAATATTCCTGCTTATTCATTTGTTTGGTGACCAAAACCAAGCCTAAAGAGTTGCCATCTAGTATTAACTTTTGTTTAGTCAAACATGGTTCGGATTAGATTAATATTATATGCTATGGTAAATTTGATAATACCTCCTCAGATTTCACTTTATTATAGAATTTTAGGCTGGTTGTAATGGTGACTATGGTAAATTTGATTAACCCTATAATTTAGTACACTATTAATATATTTCTTGACTTTTAAAAATTATCAACAACTCTTTTATAATTTCATATTTTCATTTAAAATTCCTACTATAGATTTTAAAATAATGTTATTTTTTAATACGTGGAATTTTACACAAGCTCAATCCTAGGTAAGGACAGGAAAGACACTTGCATAAGGCCTATTTTTGACCTACCCTTATTTTGCTTCATTTTGTTTTGTACAAAAGTTTACTATTGACACATAAAAAACAAAATAAAATAGAATAGAATTTTTTTTAACTTTATCCAAGGTCTATAAAATATTAGGAAAGACTCTGACTACACATTATCGCCTTAAAAGGAAGTTGAAAATATGAAGATTGTGTTATAAAACTAAAATTATAGAGAAGTGCTAATAATTTTTTAAGATTAAAAATATTAATAATATGATAAAATACAGAGACTTCAACGGCTTTTACCCCATATATTGTATAGAGGAAGAAAATAATAATAATTAAAATTAATAAAAATAAAATTAATACAATTTTGCATCCACCCAAATAATATTTAAAAAATTCCAATCAATGGGCATATCACCTTTATTTTGCTTCAGACACTCAGTATCATCGTGGAAAGCAACACAAAATAATAATAATAAGGTATTATATAACATAAAAGATAGATTTGGCTTGTTAAATAATCAACAAATAGTTCAGGATCTCCGTGGAATCAATAGCGATTTGCTAAGGAAGAGGACTCAAGTTTGCTTTTGTGGTCATTATAATTTTACATTTAGGCGTGGAGTCCATCTTTACAAAGTTGTTTTTTCGTAAGAAAGTGAAAGGCGTAGGATCAAAAGATATAAAGTTTGAATCTTTCTTACTTATATTTTTTAGATTGAGCCTATCATACAGGACTTGTCTAGTACAGAGTATCTGATTGACGTAATTTGTAGATTATTATGTTAATACATAGATTTATCCAGTCTACATCTAAAAGATAAAGATTATGAATTCCTCCGTTTAAAAAAAAAAGACTTACACGAGGTCAAATAATAAAATAAGTATTTTCAATTATGATAAGATATCATCTTTATACTTTTTATATACAAAAATCACTAAATTATTTAAAGTGGAAAGGTAATGTTATTTATTAATTTTCGTATAGACATTGGGTGAGAATATTTGTAATGATTGAAATTGTATATTAGTTTATGTTTTATGTTTCTTATATTAAAAATAATTTCTCTATTAAGTAGGAGTAAGGTTGTCTAATAATGAATCTCTTTAAAATTAATATTTCAGTAGGATTTTTACTGAATATTTTTGTTTTTATTATTGAATTATTTAATTAGAAATACATGCTGGTCTTTAAATTTTACTAAAGATCTGAGGAGATTATTATATTTAAGCAGACTGAGTTTTTATTTATTTAGAACAATTTGAAGCTATGATGATAAATAATCATTTTATTTGGGTATAATTATGATAAATAGTCTTTGTCATTACCACTTGTTAATGTCGGTACAATATCAAGGGTGACTCCAAAATATCAAGTGTGACACCACCAACATAACACTTTGATTGATTGTGAAAGTATTTGTACAACTTGATCCAATCTTCTAAAGGAGTCCAAAGTTAGCCTTTTACCTTCTTTTTCTATAATTACATATTATCATGCATGACGGCTTTCAAATGCAACTTGACATGATAATTATTTGACATTGAAGATATTTTGGTCCTAGCAATTTATTAGACATTAATTTAAGTATTTTTTTAATCCTCAGACTCTATGATTAAATTATTTATTAAATTTTAGGGTTTTGGTTTAATTTTTTATGTGAATATTTCATAATCATCAAGTGAGTTAGGTTTATGATAATCTTTTGATTGTGGATCTATTTCTGGAATTTTTGTGGAGTGTTGATTTGTGTATTGCATAAAAGGTAGAGAAAACCTAGTAATGGTGTAGGCTGTTAAAGGAAATTTATGGAGCAAGAGGGAAACAAAGTGTCATATTTTAGATATATTACTAAAAAATAAGGTGTATTTAGTATTGAAATAACAAAAATTTTCTCCAATTCATAGTGCAACAATAATAACAGTTCAACAAAAATCCTGTTGACGTGTGGAGTATGAGAATAATGTTGTTAATTTTTAACAAATACTATAATGAAATAGGGACGGTAAAGGGCTAATTCATGCATCGGCCTCGCCAATTATTTTAAATTTTCTTAAAATTAAAATGTAAAACAACATATTTTTTTAATTAAATTCAAACTTGTGCTGTTCAAGTCTTGACCTGCCCAAAACTCAACTAGTCTAAACAAAACGATATCGTTTAACTTAGAATAATTGGATCTCATACCGATTTAAGCTTGGGTCGAGCCTATAAGCCAACCTATCAAAAATACACAAATCTAGATCTATAGGCTGACTCATTACTATGCCAGTAATTGAACACAAAAATTAATAAAGTTGAACATCTTCTTCCAACAATGTTAAAAATATAATTGCAAATACGTAGTATCTATTTTACAGTAAATTTTTTTTTGCAATCTTTCAATTTCTTAAATTGCATGCCTTACCAACAATCACACTTATGCTAGTTCGTCTTTTAAGGGATTATATCTCCTGTTCTATTTATATTGCTCTTATCATATTCTATTAAATCTCATCAACACGTTTACGTAAACTCCACATAAATATATTGATGAAATTTAATAAAACAAAGTTAGAACAAAGTAACCGGAACAGAAGATTTGATAGAACCTTTTAAGTGTTTCTTTCGTACACTTGTCATCTTTATATATACTAGTCTCTTATTTATAAATTATTATTATTATCAAGTTTCAACCTTTTTTTTATTAATATCTAATTGATTAATAATTTATTCTACTATCTCAATCAAGTCTTAGTCCACTCGTATTAAAAAAATTACATCCTCTTTCTTATAATCCAAATGGTAACATAAATTATTTATGCACAAATAGAAGAGGAAGTACTCATTGATTCCTTACCAACCATAGAGTTAGGATAGCCATAAGATTTTATTATAGGATTGTCTTTAGTGTAAGAATTCATCAAAAGACTTCAATCTCGTCAAATTGATATTTTAATACAATTTACGTATTTAATGGGGCACGTCTGATAAATATCTTGATGATGATGAAGATAGAATTTAATGATTATTAAAAGTTTGAGGGCAATTTAAAAACATTAAAGAACTTAAATACACTTAATTTCAAAATTCGAGAATCCGAAATAAATTTATTTTTTATATTATTTCATTTAAAAAGTTAATTTGTGAATTATTAATTTTAATGACCGTGAGTCAAGTTTTTTTTGTAAAATAAGTCCCTTAAATAGTTATAAAATTCTTGAATACATATCCATAAATTATTTATGTAATTGACAACTTATTACATCCTTGATTAAAATATATAAATGTCACCTTCAATAAAATTATATTTATAACTCAATTGATAGGGTGACAATTAGGCCTAGGATCGATCTAAAATTAACGAGTCAGGTCCGAGTTGATCGTGTCTCAGGATAAGCCTCAGACCCAATTTTTTGTGTCCGATTGAGTTTCAAGAGTTCGGGCTATCTAGGCCTATTCTGACCCAAAGTTTGATCATTCTAAACAAAACGATATCATTTTGTTAAAAACGATATTATTTTGTATTTTTAATATTTTAAAAAATGGCCAAGTCAAGTCGAGTTGGGCTCTAATTTAAACCATCTCTAGCTTGGTCAGGCTCGAACTCGAGCTCAAGCTCAGGCCTGCTATCTTAGACCCGATCTCAACCCATTATCATCCTGGTCGACCTCAAAGCTTCCAAACTTTTACCTTCTTAGTAAAAATAATAGTTTTTGAGTAATTCTCTCAAAACATGACAGGCAGGATAAGTTTCGAGTTGGCTGCTTTTATATCATTAACGTAACATCATTATTTCAAATTACCCAACCAAAAATCAGACAAAGACACCCCAGAAAGATCATGCTTTTTTCTTTTCTTTTTTTTGCATTTCTCCTTTTAATACTTATGTTGATATTAAGTTTAGATTTTTACCTTGGTACTCACCATCTTTATCATAATCCACAAAAAAAAAATAGAAATTAAATTGGAAATACAAGAAATTTAGAATTTAAAAGTTTAATTAATATTAAAATATCACAATAAAACCTGTATGTAATAAAATTAAAAATTTTGAGCTATAATTTGAAGGAGGAAATTATTTTTATCCATCAAAAAGTTAGAATTAATCGTAGAAGAAGATTGTTAAGTAAAAAATTAACAAATTTATTTTAATTTTTAAAAATAAGGTGAATATTAATAATAAAGGTTATTACGATAAATCAAATTAAAAAATTACCCGATTCAAAATTTTTATAATTAAAACTGACAAATTCGGCTCAAATTTTTAATCATTAACTTACACTAAAACACTACCCTGTTGGGTATTTCAAAATTGAACTTATTTGCTCTAGGTATGACAGTTATGACTTGACTTATCTGACCTGACCCAGTTTTAGCTCGAATTATTTGGACTCTTAAGTTAACCATAATCAACCTGTCCATTTTTTAGAAACGATGTGGTTTTAAATTTTTTCTTTAAAAAGTTGGTCAGTTCGTCGGTAGGTTAGGCCAGACCGACCTATTGACATGCCTAATTTGTTCTTCTAATTTCAAAATAAAAAGTTAAAGTAGTCAGCAATCAGCATGCCCCTTGTTACAAAATTTAAAAAGAACCCATATCTTTAAAGAATCAGTATTTTACTAATTTTAAGATGGCGTGCAAATAAAATTTAAGTGAATCATAAGATTAATACTCTCTTAAATTAAGTATTAAATTTTTTAAAAATAAAATTACAAATAAAAACAACACAAAGATTACAAATTTCTTAGGATTAGATTACAGTTTGATCCAAAGTGAAAAAAACTTATAAGCAAAAACATACCACAAAGTCATCACCTTTAGATCCCTCCAAACACTCTGTGCTGTGCTCACAGATGTTCTCCGGCCACTCACCGGCTCCGCCCAATACCACCACCGCCACCGACACTGCCACGGCTGGTCATGTCTGTGGGGAGTACATCTTTCTTCTCGAAACAATAGAACAGTCAGTACTACTAGTACTACTCCACTGAGACAGTGAAGGCACAGGCCATAGAGTCATACACTTCCTGTTTGCTTTAGTGTGATTTTTGTAATGGTACTTGTAGCGGTAGTGGAGAGCATAGAATGGATTTCAAGATTGTTCCTTTTTAGTTTTTTCTTTTCTGGGTTTTGATTTTTCTCTGTTTTCTTTGAGGGGTTGAGACAAAGATAGGATTTTGTATTTGTAGAAGTGAAAAGGAAATGATGGGGTCAGGGATAAACTTGGTGATGACGGTGATAGGATTCGCCGTGAGCACTATGTTTATAGTGTTCGTCTGCACTCGTCTTGTCTGCGCTCGGATTCAGTTGAACGCTTCACGACGCGCCTTTCCTATTACCTCCAGATCTGATCTTAGTCTCGTATGCCTTTTTTTCCCTACAAATTCGCTACCTTTTATGTACTTGTATGATTTGTATGTGCAGTAATCTTAGTTGGATCTTCCTGAAATTACAACTTTGAGTTTACTGAAGTCTTTCGGGATTTTGTGTCCTCGTGTGTGTATGTAATTGTGTTATCTTTTAATGGAGTGATTACCAAGAGGTAAGAGATTAACTGATGTTTTGGCCGTTTTCTTATGGTACAGTTGGAACGAGGTCTCCATGGGCTAGAGCCAATAGTAATATCCAACTTCCCTACAAATAAGTACAGTGATGATCTGTTCGCGGCTTCAGAAGATGCTCAGTATGTTTCTCACTCATTTCCTACTCTATTTGTCTGTACTATTTGTATTTGGCTGATGTTTTTTTAATCAGGGCATGCTTTACTCCAAACAAATGTAGCTATTGTCCCAGTTTAATTGTTTCCGTTAACAGAATGTTAGCTATTTGTTTCATCCGATGATGAATGATAAATGTCCGTTGAAGTTGTTCATGGATTTGTTGGATTCAAAAGTTTGGTAACCTGCCTTCTGACCTTGAAAAGATTCAGGGCCAGGAGGGTAAATCATAATTCTGCTGGGAAGATTTTATAATTATCTATTGTAACTTTTCAATTATATCCATATGCTCAAAAGTACAATTTCGAAGTTGACATTGCCTGTCAGTTGATTGCAAATGATAATATTCTGTTTTGAGTTGTGTTTAGTGAGCTTTTCTTGAGAGAAAGAACATTTGCTTTCTTGGCTGTATTAACTGCTTAACAATCTTTGGTTTATGATTTGAAGACATGTAGACAACTTTTTATGATTTGTGTTAGTGCATAGCTTGCAGTGCATATTCTTTCTAAACTTCCATAACGATTGTTTTGTCAATTTTGATTTCCTGTAACAAGATGGAAATTTGAACTGCTGAAAATTTTGGGGAAGGAAAATCTTCATACGTTATGGTAGAATTTGTCTAAACTCTGTATAAAAGACACATTAATGTTTAAGTGTAGATGCCATAACTACCATGCAGTTGCTGATAAGTAGGTTTTTGGAGTTGTTATCTTCACGAATCACTGCCTTCATTCCATGGCTAATAGAAAACAGGGTTTGTCGTTGTTTGGAGAAATTGTTGTTTGGCCAACTTTTCCTCATTGTTGAGATTACAGGCTGGCTGAACTATTATTATTTACTTGACATGAACTAAGTTAACGATATTTTGCATGTTTGAAGTATGACATTATGTTTCTTCTGTTCCTTTGTCCATTTTTCATGTAATTAACTTTAGATTCCACAAATGTTTTCATAGTAAATCCTTTCACTTGGACATTAGGTATATCAGAAGTGCTTTTAGTCGAAATTAATCCATTTGGTTGTTGTTTATGCTCATGGCTTTATGCTGCTGGCAGAGTGTGAACCAAAGTTCTTTTTCTTTTACCTTTTCCTCACTACTTCATGGCTTTATGCTGTCTTTACAAATAAGCATCTGGATTCCAAGGGTATATTTCACATCTTGACATGGAAAAGATCATTCAGGCAATATGCTACTGACTACCAGAATGCACCGAGTCACTTGTAATGACTGTAAACCTGACAAAGAAACCTTTTTTATTTGTTTTCACTTTTCTGAGTGGAAATGTAGATTCAAGACTTTACTTTGTTACTTAAAACACTTAAGTCTCTCATTTCCTGTTAATAGAGTTGTGTTGTAACGTGGCAGATGCACGGTTTGTCTAGCAGAATACCACAATGAAGATATCTTACGTATCCTTCCCTACTGCGGGCATTCCTTCCATGTAAGCTGCATAGACGTATGGTTGCTACAACACTCAACTTGTCCTGTTTGCCGAATATCATTACGAGAATGTCCTGAGAAAAAGCACGTGATGCAACCCTTATTCAGTTCAGCTGTCCGCTCGCAGTATGGTGCAGACTCTTTCGACACTCATTCTTACAACTGCTTGTTGAATGGCCATGGGCGTTCATTGAGAACCCACGAAACCCAAGGAACGGAATCTGATCAAGAAAGTCGTTGTGCGCCTGAGAATAATCAAGCAGATGTTGGTGAGAACTTGTCCTCATTAACTGAGCCGAATGGGATTGGGAAAACACCTGAAAATAAGCATGTTGAGAGCCCATCAAACCCTTGAGAATCACACTTCAGATGTATGAGGTATATATATAAAGTAAAGAAAGCTGCAAATGCTAGTCCAAATCCGTAGACCTCTCTTGTAGGCATTTCACTGTAAATATTGGGCACACTTACTTTTTCTCATTGAGTTTGTGGGCAGTTTTGTTAGTTTTTGAGCAGTTTGTAAAAGTAAAGAGTCAGTTACTTCACTTGTAACCTACATGCATACTAGGGCAGTTGTTTGTCCCTGCAAATGCTTTGCTTTTGTGAGATTTTCCACATGATGCAATCTTCTTTGTGGGGTACGGATCCGTCTATTGGTTTCAACAGTTCAGGGTATCAAAATTTGCTTGGTTTCCTCATGAATCAATTGAGTCACTCTTTTTAATGCATAAAATTAATGGTTAAAAAATTCAAACCAGTAGATTAGTTAAACCGTAAAAGTTTTTAGTTTTTTAATTTTTCAATTTAATCTTTTTTAATAATTCTTGGTGAAAAAAATTGATCAGTTTATTAATTAATAACTTAATTTTTAGAAATTAACAAATTTTTATTTAATAATTTTGTTAAAATTTAACCAATTTTATTTATTTATTTTTTAGTTACCTACGAGGTGTCCTAGGTGGTTTCAACTATGAGAAGTCACCTTTAAACCATCCATAGTCAGACTAATCCTCGTTCGAGTTAGATAGGTTCTTATTAGAGGTAAAATTTTGACCCCAAATTTTTAATGGTTGTATACATAAAGGAGATTTGTACCTGTGTGTTCACTTAAACAAAGAGAGCACTTACTAACTCACTTAAATCATGAAGTTTAACCAATTTTATAAAAGTGTAATATTAGTTAAATTTTTTTAAAATTTTAAATTTATATTATCAATTTAATTTTCAATCTAATTTTTAAAATATTACATAAAATAGTGAAATAATAGAAATTGACTCTCAAATTCTCTATGCCCATAATAATCTATTTCAGATCAACATATCTACACTTTTTTTAAGTATAACATATTTTTATGTGGATGAGATAATTTAAAATAAGATTGTCACATAATTATGGGTACTTGCACAGAAGATTTGAAATTGTGGATAAGAATGAAAGTGCTCGGCTCATCCTGGTTGACAATTATCAATATCAATTATTGATTAATGGATCAAGTAAGGGTTACATTGTCACGTCTTTTTAGGTCCAGTTGAAGGAAATTAAAGAATCGGAAGAAAGGGTGACACAAATGAATATGACTTCTTTAAATAATTGTTTATTTAGTAACCTTAATTTTTAATGATATTATTCTAATTAATTAATTTTTTAATTTATAATTAGGTTGGTCAGCTGTCTCGAATTTAAGAATCTAATATATTAATTTTAGTTCAAATTAACAATTTTTATTATTAAAAAATAATAAATTTAATCCAGGTCACTTAAATTATCTATAACGATATTTTTTAAGAAATTTTT
Source organism: Erythroxylum echinodendron (assembly GCA_027575705.1). Classification (NCBI taxonomy): domain Eukaryota; kingdom Viridiplantae; phylum Streptophyta; class Magnoliopsida; order Malpighiales; family Erythroxylaceae; genus Erythroxylum; species Erythroxylum echinodendron. Next base: position 31,714,647 of record JANZXR010000003.1, read on the forward strand.
AAAAAGACATTATTTATTAACTTATTTCTTAAATTTAAAATCAAAAATTCATTCTAAAAAATCCTTTAAAACGATTTTATTTTAAATCAAGATATACTTAATTTTTAAATTTAAACTTAGACTTAATAGTTGAGTAAATTAAGTTTAACCCAAATTTCCGGTTGAAGTAAGCTCTAGGAAATAAAATGATTTTATAAACATCGAAGAAGAAAGTATTATTAGGGGTGAATATTAATTGGCCGTCTGTGGTAGGTATAGGTAATGTACTGGTGGAAGTGACAGGTGAGGCACAGCCCAACACATCATGCAAAGCTGGTGGATGGGCTCAACTGCCATCACATAAAATTTCAATTTAGCAAAATATTTTTTGGAATAATGACTGTTTTAGTTAATATTTTAAAAATTAACTAATTTGATCGATTTACTAGTAAAAAATTTAAATTGGTCAATTCTTTAATTGGGTTTTTAATTTTTGAGTTTGATTTAATTTAATAATTTTTGTTATTAAAAAAGTCGATCAGTTTATTAATTAACCTATTTTTTGCTATTTAACAGTCTTTTTTTATTAAACTTTAAAATTTTTCGATGAATAAGAACAATCTCTTTTAAGCATTTTTCAAAATTTTTCATTTTTAGTTAATCTTTAATTGATTTGATGACGGTTTCATTTTAATTGAACCTTTTAAACCTTAAATTTCTTATTATACTAGTTTAACTTTTGGTATTGTCCATTTAACTTTTGGTATTGTCCATTTATGGAATCGAATTAAAAAGATATGACACAATACCTAATAAAACTACTAACATAAGAAAGTTTGTGCTAAGTTTGTGCTTACTTTCCCTCAAACTTATCTGATACGATAAGGAAATCAGGCAGACAAGAAATTGACAGCGATTAAGATTCTGATTATCTTACACAGTCCCAAATCAGAAAAGCAATAAGAACAACAACAAAAGTGTGGTTTTTCATAGGAATCAATAGTAGTAATTTAGAGATCGGATACCTTAAACTAAACCCTGGGCCTGATCATAGCTCTAAGATGATTCTTCATAACAACGGTGAACTCCAAGTTCCATGTGAAATCCAACTTGCTATCTTTCGGATAGGCAGTCCATTCAAACTCCTGAATCATTCTCGCGAACATCAGTTGCAGATGTACGGTGGCCAGACCTAATCCAGGACATATACGCCTCCCTACTCCGAACGGCATCATCTTCACCCCGGTCACCCCCGTGATATCCGCGTCCTCTTTACCGGAAATGAACCGATCCGGGTCGAACTTTTCTGGGTTGGTCCAAAGCTTGGGGTCCTCACCGATGGCGTGTGAAAAGAACTCAACGTTCGCATTTGTTGGTATGTCATAGCCTGCAAGTTTAGTCGGTTCTAGAGTTGCATGCGTTAGGACAAAGTACGTTGGAGGGTGCTTACGTAAGAGTTCTTTTAGTACAGCTTGTAGATAAACCATGTTCTCTATGTCTTTCTCGTCCACTTTTCTGTTGCCTACAGTAGATTTTATTTCCTCGTACAGTTTGGATTGTACATCAGGATTAGCGATGAGTTGCGCAATGCCCCACTCGATGGAGGTGGCCGTCGTGTCGGTGCCACCGTTGAGGAACTCGGAGCAGAGTGTGACCAGCTCTTCGTTGGTGAGGGATTGTTTTCTTCCTTCTATTTCTAGATCGAACAGTGTGTCGAGGTATGAAAAGGAAATGGCCTTCTTGTCTGATCCAGGATTTTGCAGAACTTCACGTCGCTTTTCGATGAGAGGAACCATATAATTAACCTGTTCTCTTCGTACTTCTAATACCCTTTTCCTTTTTTTGGAGAAAAATGGGCTTAGAATCGGAAGATAATCATCGATCTTCGGTTCGAGACTGATCAGCACTGACTTCATTATTTGGTCCATCTTTTCATTGGTTTCTTCACTCATTTCTGTACCGAAACACATAGCTAGAAGGATACAAAAGAACGTGAAACGAGCATTTTTAAGTACATGAACAACTCCATTGTTAGACTCAGCTTCGGTTTTGAGCCGATCAATGAGTTTGTCCATTGCAGTCTCTCTCACGTTCCGAAACACTTTAATCTTACTTGTGTTAAGCATATTTTGCACCATGTTTCGCCTTAATGACCGCCACATAGGGCCATACACGGCGGCGTTCACGGTGGACTTGTTGCAGCTAAAGATAGCCCTTGTAGGGGTTTCTGGTGGCCTGTTGGCAAACAGAGCACCTCTTTCAATGAGTGCTTCATGAGCTAACTTACCATCACTCACAACTACCAACGTCCTTGTACCCATCTTCACGGTGAAGACTGGACCGTATTTTGCACGTAAATCTTCAATATATTCAAAGAAAGGCTTCCCAGATCGAACAAACTGGAAAAGATTGCCTACCAGAGGCCAACCACGAGGTCCTGGTGGAAGATTCAGGCGCTTGGATCTGGAAGACAAGAAAATCAACCCCGAAAAGAAGAAAGCCATGAAGGTAAAGAAGAGACGATAGTAAGAAACAAGAGATGAAATTGAAGAAAGAACAGCCATTGAGTTGTCTGGTTTCTGTTTGCTTGCCACTGAATCTTGTGAACTGTGAAACTTTCAAAGAGGATATAAGAAAGAAGAAGAGCATGAAATTGTAGCTACTCTTAAAAAGTTATTTAATGATCATCTTCCAGAAAGAAGAAGAGCATGAAATTGTAGCTACTCTTAAAAGTTATTTAATGATCTTCCAGAACTGCTACCACTGATACAGTTCGAATGTTAATTAAACGGTGAAGTTAGATTCGAGGTATAGCAGGTTGAAGAGTAGTAATAACTCAGAGTCATAATAAACAAACAACGCAGGTACGAGAATGTGTCCATGAACAATAAAGGCAAGCAAAAGAGGAGACGAGCTTTTTTCAGAAATAGAAAACTAACTCTAGTTAATGTCTCCAACTACTCCTCCATGAATTTAATATGCGAACCACTTGTTTTCACACGGTCACTTTCAGAAAAAGGACTTTCTGGTAAAGTTCTAATTTTTACTATAAAAATTTTAGAAAAGTCTTTATAATTGGTATTATTTTTATTTTAATATTACTAAAATAATATTCATAACAAGTTAAAGTTACTAAAATAATGCCCATTACATTCTAAAGGTAATAATATGAATTTTTTTGAATGTATCGATCTATCTAACATAAAAATTATATATTTAGAAAGTATTTAAAAAAACATTTTTAAGATTGCATTCATTTCAGATAATTGTAAATTGACTAACTATGATATGAAATATACTAAATTTTTAATTTATATCTTAAAAATTGTCAGTTTATTGATACTATTTGTTAAGATATATGTTATAATATTTTATTATGTAATTTTGAATATTATTTAAAATTAGACTCAGTTAGATTTATATGGGACACTTTTAAGATAAAATTAATTAGGTTTAAAATTTTAATCAATATAAGATTTAATTTATAGCTTATTTCGAAGATAATGACTATTTAAGATAGCAATACCTTTAAAGTTTTGTTTAGTGTCATTTTTATGTGGAGGACACGATGGGCATATGATGACTTGGTAACTGGATTTTTGTGCTATCTTGGATTTTATTTTACAACTGATCTTGTAAGGATATTATTCTTATGTGTTGCTGAATTTGTTGTCAAAGATAACGTGATTTTGGGGGCTAAAAAATTGTTGATTGCGAGTAACTTTGTGCTGTGCTCCATTGTTGTGAGAATTGCAGCCCCATTGATTTAACGTTTTGGTGATGATGAAACGTTTGTTGTTTTATTGAGTTTTTGTGACTGTGATTTCGTTGATTTGGTGCTACTGGTTTGATTGATGACTGGGGGCTATTCAGATATTATTTTTGCATGAAAAATGTCCAACATAAGCGTGATATTGTATCTGTATTTTTTGTGACATTTTGGTGATGAAATATTTACTCGATTGATATTTTTTATATGTTGATGTGCGTGAACTGACCGTGATTCTTTTCAATAATTCATGCCAGATATTGTTCTACCACTTTTCACACTTTTAGCTAATGAAGTTATATATTTAGGCGAGTGTTTTTATTTTAAGTTTATTAGTTTATGTTTTTTATTATTTTAATCACTGCATTGTTTATTTATTATCTTTATTGCTACAAGTTGTTGAGAAAAATTTTGGTTGAAGTTAACACGAGTCAGCTGTGTTATTGGACGTCAATTTCTTTTATAGGTTGTAACGACAATGAATAGTATCAAGGATTATGTGAGTAGATCTGTAATGTCTTGGGTTTATTATTGTTCTTTGATGAAAATTATTAACTTGAGTGAGGATCTCACAAATATAAGTAAAATGTGTCGAACTACGTTAACAAATTTTTAATGTTGATTTATTATCTTACATTTATTCTTTTTATTTTCGTTTGTATTAGAAATAAAAAAAACCAAAATTTGTGCGAAACTACGTATTTTCAAATTTTTACTCTTAAAAAAATTAAAATATAACGCACTCTGTAGTTCCAATTGGTAGCTTTTGTCATTTTCTTTGTTTAATGACATAAATAGTGTTTTGCTTACTTACCAACTACTCAGTACTTACGTTCCTTTCAAGAGAAACCATAATGAAGCAACTAAAGATGAGGCATTCAATATCTCATCGCCAGACTCTCACCTTAAAAGTAAGCCAAAAAGTGGGTATTTAAAGCCTTACCTAACATTTTTCTAAAAAAACTTGCATGCTATTATTATGTTAATATTCACATTTAAGTTTTTGATAGGACTGTTTTGGAAAAAGATGTAAAAGTGAAAAAAGTGTAAAATAATTATGTTTAGGGTTAATTAACTATAAACTAATTTATAAAGAGGATAACTAATAGCTTAAATTATGGTTCAAGTTCTTTTTTTAAAAATAATATATGTAATTATGAAAAATAAAAAATGTCATTCACTTTATTAATATGATATTAATCCTTTACATCTAATGATTTTAATAGAATTTTGACTTTTTATAACTTATGATATTATTAATCATAATTTAAATGGTAATTGACTCTTTTCATGAAATAGTTTAGGGTTTACAAATGTATACAAGTTTAGTTCACATTATTTGACATTTTATAACTTTGATTTTATTATAACAAGTATGAATCACAATTGAAATGGTTAGTGACTCCTTTTACAAATCAATCTAGAGCTTATAAACCCTAAATTAATTTCTCCAAGCATAGAAAAGTTGTATTCACATGACTGACTTGGGTGATAAAAGGTGGAGACGTGATGGAATGTGTTGCCCCATGATAAGTTGTGCCAATTGATTGATGTACCCCATCGAACAGAATTGAAGATGTGCATTGTCATTGTCTGTCTTCGGGTCTCAACCACTCCGAACTAAAATTTTCAGACAGAATTTACATCGTTAGGAGGCGGTTGTTTCGTTACACGCAATGATTCGAACGAGGATGCCGTGTAGAGGGTACTATTTTGTGATGATTCCATCGCACATGATGGAGTTGCGAAATCAACCGACTGAACGGATTCTGTATTTTGATAATTGACTGCATACGAGGACATCTAACTTAGAGTCGGTCATGAATATGTAGTTGAAAACGATGGACGTCTAACTTTGCATATCATAATGGTGGGAAAAAGGACACTACCTTTTAAATTGCTGGTCAGAATAGATAGGGCGTTTCTTATGGAATCATATCTTTTATATCGAATTATATTCCTATTATTTTTTATTAAATTTTATTCATATATTTATATGCGAACATAATAAGTAGAACAGAGAATTTGATGGAGTTTCCTACAGACACAGTTGTACTTCGTCCTTAATTTGCAACTAAAAATTTACATGAGTTAGGTCGGTATAATTTAACTAAAATTTGATTTAATTTTTTTAAATTTAAATTTATATCTAATTCAATCTACTAAATAAGTTTCATTTTTAAAATAAAATTGACTCATATGAAAAATTAATGATTATAAAAATATAGATTATTTATTAAAAGAAAATGCGTTCAAAATAAAAATATATTTTCTTGAAATAATATATTCAAATTATGACAGAAAAACTTGTAGAAAGTCAAATGGCTTCAATTTTCATCGAATCATTCATTGCCTATATATAGGCTTGTACAATGTCGTAAAATCTAATTGTAACAAACCTACAACTATGCAGTATAATAACAACTTTCTCTTGCACCAGAAAATGAAATAAAAAATAAAAATGCAAGAAGAAAGAGGAATCGTGTAGAATGATAAGAGTGGACGAAGAGACATGGACTTACGTTGTGTTTGGTTGCTGTCCCCGTCACCGGGGACAGTGGACAAAACAATAAAATCCTGTCTTCTTGGCTTGTTTGGTTATTGTCCCCCATAATTTTGTCCTCCGTCTCCGGTAGACAGAGACAAGTATTTTTGTCCCTCTG
>JANZXR010000003.1:31721157-31744219 GCA_027575705.1 Erythroxylum echinodendron
TCGGCCTCCTCATGTACTTGACTTGTGATTTGGGCTTGAACAAAAGCTTGCATTGCTTGTTTAAGCCTTGAAACTTGGTGCATTGTAATTGGACCACTTGGCATGTGTAGCTTGTCAGGTTGATGTGTAAGGCATGGAACTTCATTACGAACGTTGGTTGTATCAGGAGGACTGTATGACAAAAAAAAAACTGGACAGCAGAAACCCAGAGAATGAAGAAGAAGAAAGCTGAAAGAAAGAGCTGCTATATTTGCTCTGATACCATGACATAAAAACTTGTAAAAAGTAAAATGGTTTCAATTTTTATTTAATCATTCATTGCCTATATATAGGCTTGTACAATGTCGTAGAATCTAATTATAACAAACCTACAGCTGTGCTAATAACAACTTTCTGTTGCATTGGATAATGAAATAAAGAAAAATAAAAAAATGCTAGAAGAAAGGGGAATCGTGTAGAATGATAGGAGTGGACCAAGACATGTGGACTTAAGAGAACAAAAAATGTTTGTCTCGTGAGCCCAAAAGAACTTGTGAGTCCACTGCTTATTGTGAAGCCCAACGAGCAAGAGGCAGAGCCAGTTTTCCAAACACTGAACCATACCGATTGAGAACCTAAGTTTTGGCATCTTCGGAAATTTCTGGAGAGCTTGTTAAATTATTAATTACAATTTATTATAAAATTAAATTAGATAAATAACTATGCAAATTCTTAATTTTAATGATATATAAATAATACAAGATTATATTAATAGTTATTAATCTAAAATAAGAACATATTATAATTATAAATTAAAGTAATTATAATTTATTTATAAATATTGAGTTTTTAGGTTCTTATTTTAACTTTTTGAGACTTAATTTTTGAACTCGATGCATAAAATAATTATTAAAAAACTTAAACCCTTTAATTTTTGAACTTAAGCCATCAAATAGAACGAGCGTAATCAATTTGTAAGGGTATGATTATTATTGATGTGCGAAGAATATTAGTTAGGATTTGTCAAATCTCATATTTACATAGAACAATAAATAAGCATGATTAGGAGAGATTTAGGCTTTGCTGAAATTAACCTGCTGAAATTAATAAGTACTTATATATTTGGGATTACTATTTGGATAACTGCTGAAACGTGAAAATAGCTATTTAGCAAGTATGGTTGCAGTTGCTGAAAAAAGACAAAATGACTAAAAACTTATTGATTTAATAAATAATTAATTGTTGTATAAATAATTAAAATATATTATTATTCATATAAATTTAAAATTATAAATAATAAAATATTAAATTAAAATAAGATAATATAAATAAAATAAATTTAGTAAATAAAATATTTCATAAAAAATTATTAGTCATATAAATTTAAAACTATAAATAATAAAATATTAAATTTAAATAAAATAAATTTAGTAAATAATATATTTCATAAAAATATATTATTAGTCATATAAATTTAAATTATAAATAAGAAAATATTATATTAAAATAACAAAATATAAATTAAATAAATTTAGTAAATTAAATATTTCATAAAACATATTATTAATTATATATATAGAAATATATTATTAGTCATATTTACTTTAATTAGTTAAGAGCTTGTTTCCAAACATATTTACAGAGCATTACTATTAAGTGCATTTAAGGGTTCAGTTAGCAGACATTTAAATAGTAAGAATTATGAATTAAGTCCCTTCAGTCCTTCACGGGAAATCAAAAATTAAATGCAACTTACCTTTGGAAAAACATTAATTATTATAGTAAAGTAGAGAATACTGCCCGTTTAATTTTAACACATCTAAAATGGCTATAATGTATCTATTTTCCAAATAACCACATCTCAAATATATAAAAATTAAATTAAATTATTCATAACTTTTATTAATAATTAAATTTAGTTAATTAAATATATAATATTAAATTAAATTATTCATAACTCTTTTTGATCATTACTATATTAAATAATTAAATAATATATATTTTTACTCAATTACACGTCCCGTAGTTGTCATGCGTCACTTTTTTTTTTGGTAAATGATTTGAATTGTAATTTTAGACAAAAAAGTATTAAGCCTATATTGATAGAATTTTATTATTAATTATGTGGCCTAGCATAATAAACATAATTTTGTATAAATTCTGATTAATTAGATGTCAAATTTTATATATCTCATTGGACCTGTGATCATGGGCTTGCTATAATAGATATGCTTGGCCCATGTTTATAGTGTATAGGAGGTCCTACTACTAACCAATCTTAAATACAGTTGCCCCATTGAGAACTATACGTGCGTCTTTCAAGGTTTGGAATAGCAGTAGTCAATCCTCTGCATCTCTGTCGCTCCACTTCACAAAAAACAACAATAGACTCAATTGCTCCTCAATTTTCAGGTATTTGTCCATCTAATTATTAAATCTAGCATGTTGCAATCATAAGGTTAGTCTAATTTTATTGATTAATCATGATATTGATAAATTATTTGGTTCAATTATTCTATCATATATCACTATAAAAACAAATTCGTATCGAAGATATATAAACCAAGTGATCATAGATATATCACTATAAAAACAAATTCGTATCGAAGATATATAAACCAAGTGATCATAGACATTGATGATTATACTATAGTGAATTAAACGACCTGAAAAGCAGAGTTTCACCTTTTCTTATTAACTCTCTTTTTGTCTTATTTTTCTCTCTGCCTTGATTTTCTCTATTTTTGTGTTTTATATTTTTGTCAAATGGAGGAGGCCTTATATAGGCCTCTAATGTACTAGAAAAATCAAAGTTAGGCAGCCGTCATTTTTTATTGATGCCTAACTTCTACAAAATTTGACAACCTTTTGGTTGCTGCCTAACTTTGTCATTTTTTAAAAATTAATATGTGATGTGTCCCCCATATAGGAGGAACTCATCTAACAATTCTCCTCCTTCCAACTATATAAAGAGATCTACCATTTTGGCAGCAAGTCAATAGTATCCGAATTTACCACTTGTAAGAATCTTTGTTAACATATCAGATCCATTCTCATCATTATGGATCTTTTTAAGCTGTAACTGCTTCATCTTCAATACGTATTTGATCTAGTAATATCTCACATCTATGTGCTTCGTTCTTGAGTAAAAGGAGGAATTATTTCCGAGTTGAATTGCACTATGACTGTCACAAAACAACTCATATTTTTCTTAATGGAAACTAAGTTCATTCAAGAACTTCTTCATCCATAGCAATTCCTTATAAGTTTTAGTTGCCGCAATAAACTCTGCTTCCGTAGTGAAAGGAGCAACACATTTTTGCAACCACAACTGTCATGATATAACTCCCCCTATAAAAGTGATCAGATATTCTGATGTAGATTTTCTCGAATCAGCATCGTCAACCATATCTGCATCAGTATAACCGGTTAACATAGGATTGACATTTCCATAACATAAACATATTTTTAGAGTGGCACGAAGATATCTAAAAATCTATTTTACGACAGCCCAATGTTCCTTTTCAGGATTTAAAAGAAACCGACTCACTGCTCCAACTGAGTGAGCAATATCTGGCCATGTGTATACCATAGCATACACCAAACTACCAACAGCTGAAGCATATAGAATCAGCTCCATGTCTTTCTTCTCTTCTTCTGTGGAAGGACTTTGTTTCAAACTTAATCCAAAGTGATTAGCAAGAGGACAGCTAACCATTTTAGCGATATCCAAGTTCAATTCTCCATATTGAAATTCTGAAGCACTTTCTCAATGTACTTCTCTTGTGATAATCATAATTTTTTGGTATTCCTATCTCTAATTATCTTTATACCTAGAATTTGGTTCGCTGAACCTAAGTCTTTCATGGCAAAAGACTTACTAAATTCCTTCTTCAAGCCGTCAATTCTTAAAGCATTATGTCCAACAATTAAATTATCATCCACGTAGAGTAAAAGGATGATAAAATTATTAGAGAATTTCTGGACAAGAACACAGTGATAAGAATTCATCTTTTTGTATCCTTGCTTCCTTATAAAAGACTCAAATTTCTTGTACCATTGTCTTGGTGCTTGTTTAAAGTCGTACAAACTTTTCTTTAGTTTGCAAAGATAGTCCCCTTTTCTTTTTTCCTCAAAAACCTCTGGTTGCTCCATATAAATTTCTTCTTCTAAATCACTATGAAGGAAGGCAACCTTCACATCCATTTGCTCAGCCTCCAGGTTGAGGCTTGCTGCTAATCCCATCACCATACGAATCGATGTCATTTTCACCACTAATGAAAATATTTCTTTAAAATCAATGCCTTTTCTTTGGTTTAATCCCTTGACAACCAATCTTGCTTTGAATTTTGGATGCAATCCCTTTTCATCATGCTTGATCCGATACACCCATCTATGCTTCAAAGCTTTCTTTCCTTCTGACAACTCCACCGGCTCAAATGTTTTATTCTTATGTAAGGATTTCATCTCATCTTACATGGCCTCGATCCATTTCTTCTCGTGATTACTATCCATAGCTTCTTCAAATCTCTTAGGTTCTCCTTCATCAGTTAACAACACATACTCATCAGTATGATATCTGATAGAAGGTTGTTGAATTCTTCTAGAATAGGAGAAGTTGCAGGTGCCGATGATTGATTGTAAACATCATTTTCATTTGGTTTAATCTTAGTAGAAGCATCATCTTCACCAGATCTCTCACCATGGATCATATCTTTAACTTGTCTCGGCACAAGTGTTGGAGGAATAAATTCTAAGTTTGTTGAATCACCATTAGACTTTATTGCATCTTTCTGCGCCTTATTAACATCTTCAATGGTTTGATCTTCAACAAACACAGCATCACGACTCCTTACGAGTTTCTTCAGGACTGGATCATAAAATCTATAGCCAAATTGGTTCTAGCCATAGCCGATGAATACACATTGTCTTGTCTTTACATCAAGTTTAGTTCTCTCATCCTTTGGGACATATACGAACGCTTTGCAGCTAAACACCCGTAAATGATCATAGGAAACATTCTTTCCTGACCATACTTTCTCTAGAACTTCTTGTTGTACAGAGACACAAGGTGAACAATTCAACACGTACGCTGCTGTTAGTAGGACCTCACCCCAAAACATCTTAGGCAACTTTGAACGTGAGAGTAGACTTCTAACTCTCTCCATCATAGTCCTGTTTATCCTCTCAGCTAGTCCATTTAACTGCGGTATTTTTGGAGGTGTCATTTGATGTCGAATGTCATGCTCTCTGCAATAACCATCAAATGGTCCAGTGTATTCTTTGCTATTGTCTGTTTAGATACCCTTGAGTTTCTTCATAGTTTGTCTCTTAACTAAGGCTACGAATTGTCTAAAAAATCTAGCACTTGGTCCTTTGACTTTAGAGTATACACTCATTTTTTTTAGAATGATCATCGATAAAGGTTACAAAGTATTGAACACCACCAAGTGACCTCGACATTGGTCCACACAAGTCTGAGTGGACCAAATCCAATACATTCTTTGTTCTGGAAGGAGGGAAACTTTTGAAAGCAACTCAGCTATGCTTTCCTGCTAGACAATCAACACAATTCTTCAAGTGCACTTGTTTATGTTCGGATAACACATTTCTTTTCAACAATATTATCATCCCTTTCTCACTCATGTTACCCAGCCTTTTGTGTCATAATTCAGCTGTGTCACCTTTCTCCATTGTATTTACAACATCACTGGAGAGCTTCGCTTTCATCACATAAAGCGTTTGCTTTAAACCTTTGACCACCATCATAGAACCTTTAGTAATCTTCCATTGGCCATTCCTAGAGGTGTTATAGTAATCTTCATCATTAAGTTTTCCTTTAGAGATCAAATTCAAGTGCATATCTGGAATATGTCGTACATCTCTTAAGACGAATATCGTGTCATTCTTCATTATCAGGTGAACGTCTCCTTTGCCAACAACTTTGGATAAATTTTTATTTCCCATTATAGCCATATCAAAGTCTCCCAGTGTGTAAGATGAGAAACATTCCCTTCGAGATGTACCGTGAATGGTTACACCACTGTCAATCACCTAACTTATCTCATAGGTTGCCAGGTTGATTATATCACCATCGTAGATGACATCGAACTCACTGATGATATTTGAATGCTCATCATTACTGTCATTTTTCTTCACATCCTTGTCTTTTTTGTTTTCTTTTCTGAGAAGTCAACGAAACCTGTTAATGTGCCACTTCTTTTTACAACGACGACATTCCACATTGGCATACTAGTTTGACCTTCCTCTGCTCTTGTCTCTGGGCTTAGAACCCCTGGATTGACTTCTTCCTTTTGAATCAGCAATCAAAATCTCTAATTGTGATGAAGAAGATGAATTTTCCGTCTCATTTCTTCATTCAAGATGTCACTCTTGAAGGCTTCTAAGCTAACTACACCATTAGGTGCAAAATTTGTAAGTGAAAATTTCAAAGTCTCCCAAGACTCTGGTGAAAAAGAGAGCAACATAAGAGCAAGCACTTCATCGTCAAACTTTATATTTATCCCTGATATTTGATCCAAGATCCCTTGCAAGTTGTTCAAATGGTCTGCTACAGAAGTACCTTTTCGATATTTAATCTGCAGCAACTTTGTCAAATAAAATAATTTGTTATTGGTAGTCGTTGAAGCGTACAACTCTTCGAGTTTCCTCCAAAGTGTTTGAGCATTTGTCTCAGTGAAAATGTGATTATAAACATTATCTTCAACATATTGTCGAATGAAACCACAAACTTGTTCATGCTCGAACTCCCATTCTTCATCTGACTTCTCTTCGGGTTTTGCAGAAGCAAATACCGATAAATACAATTTTGTCACAAATGAGAGATCCTTCATTTTATTTCTTTCTGTAGAAATTTGCACAATTTAAATTGATCATCTTTGTCTCCTTTGCCTCGATTTTGACCATACATATGAACAGTACCCGTATGTATGAATCTTGGCTCTCATACCAATCTGTAAGGAAAAATAGATACAACGCTTTCCCTTACCTTAGTTTCGGCAATTAAGTTTTTTGCTGTAGAGGGTCCACTTTAGTGGCAACTATACAGCATACTACTTAATCAACTAGTAAACTAAGTTATAAATGTGTAAAATGTAATTGCGACAATAATAAATAAAATAGACACGAAAATTTAACATGGTTCACCCTAATGTTGAGCTACGTTCACAGATCACACTCAGAAAAATGCTTCCATTATAAAAATAGTAGGTACAAAGAAAGTTTCACAAAATCCCACAAATGAATGCTACCCAAAAATAGTGGTAGTCTCGATATCTCTCAATGAATACCTCACAACACTTTCTCTCACTATTTTATCACTCACACTTTTAAGAACCTCTTAAAAGCTTAACTCTCTTTCTCTCTTATTTTTCTCTCTGCCTTGGCTCTCTCTGTTTTTGTGTTCTATATTTTTGTCAAATGGAGGAGGCCTTATATAGGCCTCCAATGTGCTAGAAAAATTAAAGTTAGGTAGTCGTTATTTTTGGCTGCTTCTTAACTTTGACAAAATTTGGCACCCTTTTAGCTGCTGCCTAACTTTGTTTTTTTTTAATTAATATGTGGTGGGTTCCTTATATGGGAGGAAATTACCTAACAATTCTCCCCCTTCCAACTGTATGGGGAGATCCATCATTCCAACAGCAAGTCGATCGACAGCATTCGAATTTACCCCTTATGAGAATCTTTATTAACATATCTGATCCATCCTCATCAGTATGGATTTTTTGAAGCTGTAACTACTTCATCTCCAATACGTCTCTGATTCAGTGATCCATCCCTATATATGAAAATTATTTAGTTTCTGAGCCAATGATTAATTAATCGATATCACTTGTAATTATATAAAAAAAGCACTATTATATATGTTGCATACTTGTACTTAATTAATATTTTCATTTTTTTATAAATATAATAACAATCTTTATTTCTTTTTCCTAAAATTTATATTTTAATTTTATAAAATTATGAAAAACATTATGGCCTGAATTAGGTCTAGTTCAATTTAAATTTAATGATTCAATTCAAAGATTTGAGTTTTAAAGGTTTAGTCAATTTCATATGCGTTACACTTTGTTTTGATTTAAAGTGACTTAAATTTTAACTAAAATGATGTTGTTTTGATTCGACAAAAAAGTTTGCCTTGTAACTGGACCATTATCACTTACCCTAAAGACTACTACTTTTGCTAACTATGAAATTTCTTTTTCCTTTCTCTTTTGACTTAGGGTAACACTGTGAATGAATGGTGGGAAAGGGCCTATATTTTCATGTTACAAAAGATACTTAAAGCATGTTGGATTCGAGCCCTATATATGATCATACAAGAACCACTTCCTTGATAAAAATGAGTCCAAGTGAAACCAAAAGCTGTTATCTTTTCAATCAAATCCCAATTCCATCTTATGACATTGTTTCTCATGAAAAGCTCAGCCTTTTTATTACGACTATGGAGGATTTTTTCTCACGAAGAAATTCTCAGGACCCAGTGATCAGTTCTTCTTATACAAACAATCAAACCCAGATCAAATTATCACAAATCAACATCATAGTAAGTGTTACCTTCTCCACAAAGTTAGATCTTGGTATCATCTTTGGATGTGCTAAGCTTAGCTACTTAAGTATGGAGTCCTGCTACTAATTAGAGAGCTTCAAGCCACAGTTCTCCCATATGTTATCTCCTTCATTCATATCAACTTGGAAGCTGCCAGCAGGAGGGTCAACATATGAATCGTTAGTGCTCTCGGGTCTTTTCTGTTTTGCAATTTCTTGGCCATTATAGGTCTCAAGTTCCACATAAGAATTGTCAGTTCTGATATCCTCTCTGTGCTTCTTGTTACACTCTGCTGTAATGTTAAAGTAGATGTTCATGGCCTCCCATTTTTCCTTGCACTCGTTCGGACTTCGATGGTAGTCCAAACTGTACATATATGCTGATATCTCCTCCCACAAACCTTCTCCTGAATACCTACCACTCTCTTGGAATTTTGTTTCCATGGCGGTTCTTAACTGTGTGAGACTTAAAATCTCAGGTTCAGTCCATCTAATGTTAGAATTGTCATCACCACTGCTAATCTTACGTGAATTAGTCTCTTGGTTTTTTCTGTAGCATGATACTGCAGCTTGATCGATGGAAAGTGAGAGTTGTGGTTCTTTGCCTCTATGTTTCCTCAGGGTCTCCATTAGGGCAGCATCTCGAGCTTCGATCCATTGTCTCTCTTTAGCCCAGAGCTCATGCTCTTCATTAAACCGAGCCACTTCTTTCTTCAACCACTCTTCTTCTCTTAACATTCTCTCATTTTCCCTATCCTCAACGCTCTTCAACGTTCTCTCCATCCAAGTCTCTTGTGTCTCAAACAGCTTTCTCATTCGTGAGTCAACAAAGTTCTTCACTTTTGCTTTCCATCTCTTCTTAGCCTCTTCACTGTAACTTCGACTCTCAGTTCTTCCTTTCTGCAACTTTTCCTTTGATCGGTTCATCATGCAAGCAATGACAGAAAGATCATCATCATTGTTCTCAGAAGACGAAGTCTCAAATTCAGACGTGTAGGAGAAACTCAGGATCTCGCTTCTTTTGCTTTTTTGGTTGATTAATGTGTTGATTGGCGGTTGGTAATGGAGAGAGTTGGGAACAAGATTGGTTTCTGATGTAGAAGCTCCATTGCTTGTCTCTCCATAGAGTGCCTCAAAATGGCGAAAGAACCTGTAATGCTTCCCATCTTGTCTTCCAGACTTACCTTCCTTGGTTTTCTTGTAGTATTTGTACAAGTTCTCAAATTTCTCTCTACACTTCCTTCCACTCCTTTGGTACCCATGTTCTTTAGCCATGATTCTGTTTGAAGAAAGAACCAGCCCAAGTTACAAAGCAATGAATTGCAGAAAATGAAAGTGACCAATTAGGGTTTTGATAAACATGATAAGAATGCAAGAACTAGGAGCAAATCATTATAAAGAACAAACCGAGTTGGTTCAATGCAATTTGGGTTGAGCATGTACCTTGAAACCTCATCCCAAAGTGGACCTTTCTGATTGGCCTCCTTGAACCTGGAATCGAGCTTAGATCTGATCTCAAGAAGAGCAAGTGCTTCTTGCCTTGGCCATCTACTAGTAATCCCTCCACCATTACTACCCATCCAACCTCTATTCTCCATATCCACACCATAGAGAAAACCAGCACCACCTGAAGAACTACTAGTACCTACAATAGCAGCACTACCTGTTGTTGTTGTTGTAGCAGCAGTAGTAACATAACTGCAATAATGATCATGACCAAGCTTGACCAGTCCACTTGGCACCATAAATTCTCCAACCATAATGGAGTCGTAGTGATGGTGATGTCCTTGTGGTGTAAGATCACCAAAGACTGCTTCTGTCACTTGTGGGCTTCCCTGAAAAATGGTTGTTCCAGACATCAATTGTTGGAGATCCGGTAAGCCGTACTGGTGGTGGTCACCCATTTCCAAAAAGCTTACCTAAAACGTTTTGGATTTCAAAAACATGTAATGATAAAACGAGAGAGGTTAGGGTAGTTAATACTATGTATGTGTTTATGGGTTGAAAGAAAACAGAACAAAAAGAGAACTTGGGCAAAGTAGGAGGCTATGTTCTTGAGGAGACAGGATCCGAGACTACCGCAAACTTCATCACTCTCTCTTACAGTTACAGAGAGCTTATGGGATGTGTAAGAACTTACGTAAGACAAATGGGAAAGCTTTACACGACGAAGTTAGACTGGGCATAGCACTGATTAGATGCCCAGATTAGATGACGAGTACACAGTGCTGGGATTCTTAACTTTTGACCGACCAACTTTGGTTTCCTGCTGATCCTGTCGTTAGTTCATGTGGATTGCCAAGTCTAAAGACGATGGGGTCTCTTCTTGGATATAAGTCTGCTGGCTCATCACACACGTACAGTAGGCTAATGCATGGCGTGTTGTTTGTTGCCTGTCTTTCCATCGCTTGATCAACTAAATCACTCCAAAGTTATTTTGATCCAATTAATATCAATAACTTTGTACTTCAAAAAGTTTTCAATGGTCATTAATATCCTAAATCATATAAATATTATTTTATAAAAATAACAAATATTTTATAATAATGAACATAAAAAATTATAAAAATAATATTCTTTTGTTAATCCTCTCTTCAAATAATTAGGATTTTATAACGTATGTTATATAAATAAATAACCTTTTGACTTAATTTATACAAAATTTAAAAGATTACTTATTAAATTAAATATTTTAAAAAGGTTTAGTATTATTTTTAAAAAAAAAAAATTAACCACTATTGAATTTGTAGATGAGAAAAGGTTTGCCTTTCTTAAGTGATTATTTATATTAATTTAATTGCCTAATTTTTGCAAATTATTAGAAACAATGATCTAAAGTTCTTACTTTATTGAAAAACAATGATTTATAGCATTACCAATTTAGGTATAATCTCTCCACCTAGCTCTTTCTTCCATATTTGGGCCGCTTGAGTGCTATTAATTATTGTACTTGTGGTTACGTAAATGGTTAACATTTATTACACTTCAAACTTCTCTTTTAGTTATTCTGATTTAATCATATTTTATTAAATTTCATTCATTTATTTATATAAAATTTTATTAAATTTCATTCATTTATTTATATAAAATTTACATAAATATATGAATAAAATATAATAAAATATAATAAAAACATCGTTACCAAAACAGAGAATCGGATCCACGTATGAAACTACGAACCATGGGACATACTTTCACT
Organism: Erythroxylum echinodendron; assembly: GCA_027575705.1. Taxonomy (NCBI): domain Eukaryota; kingdom Viridiplantae; phylum Streptophyta; class Magnoliopsida; order Malpighiales; family Erythroxylaceae; genus Erythroxylum; species Erythroxylum echinodendron. Next base: position 31,732,907 of record JANZXR010000003.1, read on the forward strand.
TCGAACCTTTATTACAAGATATATATATATATATATATATATATATCAAAAGCAGAAGTATTAACTGTAGATATATATGGTTTCCAACTAACAGGCCACGTTCTTTTAAACATGAACATGTGATATGGGGGGACCATCATTAACTTTGTTCCAATTTACCTTTAAATTGTCCAGAATATATTCTTTGTCTTCTCATTTAAATTGAATAATCACATCCATCAGCAACCAATAAAGTTTTCCCTTTTACTTCTTTTTCTTTTTCAAAAAAATTAATTATTTAAATTTGGGTTAATCGAACTTTACTCAATTTTATAATACTAATCCAATTTTAAAAATGATTAATTTTATAATATTAACTAAAATTTTAAAAATGACTACAAAATACTCTAACTTTTAATTTTTTATAAAAATAATCAAACGTTAAGTTTTCGTTAATATAAATTACGTAGCGACAAGCGAGTTACATTAGATTAATACTTTTGTCACGTGACTGTCTTATATGTATTTGTGTCATATATGAATTTTATTATTTAACGAATTAGAAATATCAAAAACTCTAAATAGTTATACACTTTTTCTTATATTTCAGTTTACAATTACTTTAGAGTTTTTGATATTTTTAATTTATTAAATAATAAAATTTATGCATAACATAAATACAAATAGTCATGAGACTACTTTTTTGTTGAACGGAAGAATTCGTAGCTGTTATCCTTTAGATGCGAACTAGGTAAATCTTCGGATTGATGTAATAGCCTGTAAATTACAACAACCAGATACTCTGCACTAGGTAAGTCCTGTATGACAAGCTCGATCGAGAGACTGTTGATAAGGAGATCCAAATACAGAATCTTTTGCCCTCATGCCCTCCACTCTACTAATTCGACCACTTTTTAAAAGTCACGAGACAAAAATAATAATATGACGTAATTTGGCATATTATCCACATTAATTGAAAATTTAATGTTGTTAAAAATACGTCGGAACATTTTAATTCCACTTTTAAAGTTCAGATTAATGCTATAAAATTTAGAAATTTTTGAAATTTTTTATAATTAACCTTAAAATTTTGATGTAACTCTGAATTACGCTACATGTGTTTATACAATTTGTCAACAAGAAAAAAAAATCCGAAGTTAATTAGAACAATTTTGAATTCCTAATTTTTGGGTGAATGTTCAAGTAATTTAAGAATTGAAGAAAGGAGTTTTTCCTGAGACACACTGAATTTGCTCAGTTCTGATTACTTGATCAACACGTTCCTGACCCTTTACCTTTCCTTTCCTCCTCGTGTTGCATGAGAAGTGACCCTTTCGTGTTCTTACAAATCTATGTGTTCTCGACCACGACTGTCCTCCCACAGTTACTCTCGAGAGAAAAATGTTTTCAATGTCATTATCTTATCTTGGTTTTTGAATCAAAGTGATGCCGTATTTTACAATATTTTCTTTAATTTTAAAATTTTCCAAAAATTAATTACATAATTATTATTTACTAAGATTGCCATCACCATCTATTCCGCTTTTCTGAGACACTTATTAATTTTACTTCTCAACTTCTAATTTATTAAACTTGATGCATAAATATTATTTGGCCTTATTGTTTAATCAAATAATTCATTTTTGTTTTTTAGTTTATGAGACTTAATAATTTGACGTTATTTTTCGTAGATCGGACAATTCATCTCTACTCCTGCGTTAGAAATTTATAAGTAGAATAATCCTATATCAAAAAGAGATATAAGAATGAAATGATTTATATATAAAGATATCACTCATAAGTCATTATTTTAAGATTTGAATTGAGATATGATGTTTCAATTATATATGACTCACTTAAATTTGACCTAATTTATCCTCAAATCATCTTAAAATCATTCATAGATAACAAAAAAGCCCCCCTCAAAACTTTTCATTAGTATTAGAGCGATAGTAAGATCTGATGAATAGAAATTCATATACTTTGGGTAAGGAAATAGGTGATTCATGGAGTGATTCAAATGCTTCACATGAGTTATGTATTGAGATAGAACTAGTATGATACGAATGTATCTATTTATAAGGGAGAGATGTGATCTGTGAGGGAGAGATGTCGGAAATTCACAAATGTAATAATCTCGCTTTGGAAATAGAAATAAAGATAAAGTATCTCTTTTATAACCACGTCAGAAATTTTTTTATAATAACCACAATATCTCTTAGACCTATTTCTCACACAAGTTTTAAACTCGTGTCTGTGTTAGAAATGTTAGCGTGTTGTTCCTTTTTTGGGTACAATCAGACTTTTGGGTATGGTTATTCAATATAATGTTGCTTCTCTAAAGAAGGGGAGTGTTATGAACTAACATTGATTAGAGATAACCAAATGAATGATTAGGAGAGTTAAAAGTTGTCTGGGAAACTAATACGACTGTAATTAGATAAGAAGTGGGGGGTTCAATTGGCTTGAGAGCAGGACCTTGAATAGGTAAGGGAAGTTTGTTTGTAGCCCAAAAGGGAATGTCCGGGTCCTCTCTTCTTGCAAATCACAGCTGTATCACACGCCAAATCATGTCAATCTATGGAGTCGTAAGGTTTTGATGGATTGGGTAGAGCCCAGTTTGGAATGGACGAATGATGATTGAGACTGGGGTGGGGTTAGGGGAATATGTGATATACGATGATGATTCAGATTTAGATGGTAGGGTTACTAAGGTGGAGCCTCTTTTTTCCTACCATATATTGATTATGTAGGGGAATATGTGATATACGATGATGATTCAGATTTATATGGTAGGGTTATTGAGGGGGAGCCTCTTTTTTCCTACCATATATTGATTATGATGATTTTATCCGGGGATGACATTTAGGCTTGGATCAAGCCAGCCTAAATGTCAAGCCCAAATTGTAATGAATGGGTTAGCCATGGTCAACAAGTTAAGCTCAAACTGACCAAGCTTTAGGCTAAACTTTTCTAAAAGAAATTAGACCACGGGTAGATTTGAGTTTGGATTGGTCCCTTCCATCTGGCCCAAGGCACAACATTTATAACAAACGGATATTGTTTTGCAAAAATGACATTTTTACTTTCTTTTTAAATAAAAACAATAAGTTAACTTAGACTCAGATCGAACCTGGGCTCAATAGAATCTATCTCTAGGCCTGAGTCCTGTCCAATTCATTGTTATCCCTAACTTTAGCTCATCTCATGGTTCTGATTAACTCGTAAAAGATTCCAATCCAACTAATACATACATACATATATACATATATATATATATATATAAGGCATTAATAATATTTATTACTTTATTCTATGAAATTAAAAAATTATCTACCTAAGTCTTGTCATTTCTAAAAATTATCATTTGTTAGTCTTTTGTTTATTTTCATTTAAGGAAGATTGTTGAAGACTCTAAAAAGATTATGTTTTGAGGACAAAAGTTTAAATGATTGATTTATATAAGGAAAGATGTCCTTTATCATCTACAAAAAAATGACCTTGTCCTATTTTTTGTGTCAATTTTATTAAGAGATTATGAATTGGTCGTGGATGGTAATAAAGTTTGAAATTTACAAGCGAAGCAATCTCACATTAGAAAGAAACATAAGAATAAAATGAGTTATATATAAAGATAGACTCATAAGTCATCGTCTTAAAGTTTTAAATTGAGATATAATATTCTAGTTATATATAGGTACACTTGAACTGGTCCAATTTTTTCTTGAACTTTCTCAAAACTGTTAATTCATGAAGTAACTCAAATTGCTCCGTGTTAGCTATAAGTTGAAGGAGAGTTAGTCTAATATAGATGAATCCACTTATGAAAGGCGAGATGTTAAGAATTTATAAGCAGAATAATCTCACGTCGAAAAAAGACATAAGAATAAAATAATTTGTATGTAAAGATAAAACTCATAACTTATTACCTTAAAATTTTTTTTAGAGATATAATATTCTAATTATATATGGACTTACTTAAACATGAAATACACTCGTTTTAGTGTATCAATTAACATATATTCAAAAATTCAACTTAAGGGGTGATATTTGATTTAGTGACTACATTAATTAGAAATGTATTAATGAACTATTCCATAAAAAGGCTATTTTGAACTTGTAAAAAATGATAAGTTAAGGGCTACATTCGATTGCAAGATGATATGTTTGTTTAGAGCGATTGAATATTGGCTTTGTCACTGCTTGTAGCCTATAAGTCATATAAATAAGTGTTATTTAAAGATATAATACATATAATAATATGTTGACACCAATAGGTAGACGTCCAAATAGCAACATTTACCTATTAGTATGGGCAACAGTGAAAGTAGATAAAAGGGAATATGAAAATACTTTTTTTGATAGCCTAGTAGATGATATTGGCAAGAGCAAGTATTGAATTTTCATGAGTGCCAGACATAAGATCCTTGGAATATGTATTTAGATTTTTAATAATAAAATATAACAAATTGGCAAACTTATTTTATCTTGTAAGCTTTAAGCAGGGTTCATAATAACTTTTGAGAATGGGTTTGTCCCATATGATTATATCGACATTATTTTAGGAATTTATGAACAAACTTACAATGGTAGTACAAGGTGTTTTATTATCATCAATGATCAAATGTGCATATTGTTTCGAGTTGATAAGAGCTTGAAAGAAATAGAGCCCATATGGAGAGTGTGCATAAGGAAGCACTTAATTGATAAGATATCATTCCCAAACAAAGTTGATGTGGACGTGCCTTTGATAAAAGATATAAAATAGATTGTTTATCAAACAATACATCATTTATAATAGAGGAATGTGCCTAAACATTATAAATAAACTAAAAAAGAAACAAAAATAAGAGTCAACCATTTCCTTAGCTAATTTCTCGAACTATGGGAAGTTTGAGATGGAACATTACATGAGTGGTCATTAAGCTGCTAATCTCAAAACATAAGTATGCTCTCGTGGTAAATAAGAAGTGACTCATATCTCATCTGATCTCATTTCTCGAACTATGGGAAGTTTGAGATTGAACATTACATGAATGGTCATTAAGTTGCTAATCTCAAAACATAAGTATGCTCTTGTGGTAAATAAGAAGTGACTCATATCTCATCTAATCACTCAATTTTAGTAGAGCAAAACAATGAAAGCCAAAAGGAGGAAACTAAGAGAATACGTTGAAAGGAAGAAAAGCAACATGTCAAACAAAATATGAAGGCAATGCACTTGTAGTAAATATAAAAAAGTTGGCTACAATTCAAGAACAACGCCATGATAATGAGCTTCCTTGTATAACCATGTAAATTCTCATAAATGTTTACAAAAAGTTTTAACATATGTTTCGTTGTAATATAGGGGCATCTGTGAACTCAAGAAAGTATTATGTTTAAAGTTATAGTAAATAAAGGAAAGCAACATATTAATGAAACCAAGGGTCAAATAAATAACACTAGTTCTCAAAGATAAAGTATTAGGACACCTACAAGACATATGGCACATCAATAAGGAGAGTCAACTATGAGAACTGTAAATAAAAGTAAGTTAATAACAGTTGAAACTGATGGAAGACCCTTTAGTTGGTTGTATAAATTTTGTACTGTGTTGAACCATATGAGTACAACAATTGTAAATATGTTTTTTGTTTGTTTGATATGTATGAACCATTTTTTATCTTTATGTTCATGTTAATATCTGACGCGGTCTAATGTGCAACTTTCTCATTTGTGTGTATGAGATGTATAAGGTGTAATCAAATATATTTTTATTCGGACAATGAATATGTGGTTCATTTTTTGTGTTTTAGGTTATGTACCATAATACATTTTATTTTCAAAAAATTTTAACTATTTAAAAGCATTAGAATTTTTGTTGACGATGGATTAATAAATAAGTTAACCATATCAAGTTTATTCACTGTACTGTGTGTTTTAACTAACTAATGATTAAAAAATTCAACCAGTTTTACCGATTTGACTATAAAAATTTTGAATCGTTTAACTTTTCAGTTCGATTTTTAAATTTTCAGTTTGATTTGTTTTAGTAACTCTTATTGTTAAAAATCGATTAGTTTATTAATTAATTGATCAATTTTTGTAAACTAATAAGTTCTTATAAACTAAAATAAATCAATTTATTTTCATTTAATATTATCTTTTTTCAATTAAACTTCAAATTCTTTGATAGGTAAAGATAATATTTCCATCATATTTCATATTATTTACTTTTATTCAATCTTTAGTCAGTTTTAAGGTACTTTAATACCGATTGAACCTTTTAAATCTTAAACATCTTATTTTATCGGTTTAACTTCCGGTCTGATTTTTAAAACATTAATTTTAATCTCTTTCAAGACGCATTGGTCGATTAGTATGTCAAATTGGTCAATCAAATATCAATCACTACGGTCATAAACTCAACATACATTTCTTTAATTCAATTGCAAAAGAAATCGTTTTGGTCAATCCCTATATCCAACTAACTTATCCTTAACTATTTGACAGTCATTTATAACAAAAATTATGTTTTTCTTCATTAAACTTATAATAACATCAACACTTACCATTAAAAAAAATTGCAACAAACCTTATTATAGCAAAACATTGAGATAGCTAATGATTTTCAATGTCATGAAAAAAAAAACGACATAAAATGTAACATTCGATTCATATTACCCCATATTAAGGAAAGAACCTCCTTCAAGTCTTCTTTATTGTTCAAGATTTCATTAGTGGAACCTCCAACAGACATAGAAAAAAATCATCAAAATGCTTTTACATAATTATTTGTTATATTTGTGGAAGAATTCATGACAATGATTATTCTTATAGTTAACAATCAAACAATCAACCAATCCCATATTAGAACTCACTAGATATACTTAAGTTAAGCAAAATGAGGAGTTAAAATGCAAATTTGCAGAGACTAAAAGCTTTCCCACAAAACAATATTGTTTTTTTTTATAACCAGTTAACCCATAATTACTACACAAATTTGTAATTACATATATTTGTAATAAAACAAGGAAAAAGAACAAAAATTGGATAACCATAAAAAGAAAAAAGAAAAGGAAAGAAATAACTCAAAGGAAACCCTAAGATTTTAACAAATGAATCCCTAAAATTTGGAACTTTTCTTCGTAAATACTTATTAAATAAAGGAAAGTGGTTAAAACTCAAATCCCATAACTCCATAAGGAGGTGAAAGATGGATGATAGGTTGTTAATATCATGTATTTTTTTTTCCATCTGGCTTTCAAAATGAAATGTGTTGAGAAATAACGACGTCGCCTCTGAAATGAGAAAAAAAATGTACGTTGTGCTAGATGTACATGTTTTTGTTTTAAGCCCTGTTTAGTCGAAGAGGTAATAATAGAATGAAATGAAATGTAACACACTTTTATCTTTTGATTGAGTATTTTATAATAAGATGGAAGTTGAAGATTTTATGTTACACTCCATTTTATCCTAAACAGTGAAAATAAGAAACTTCTAATTCATAAAGTTTAGGATAAGGCATAAATTAAGAAATGCATACTACTTAATATATACCCTCAATAATTTTTTTTAATATCAATTATTTTTTCTAATCCTAACCCCTTTTTCCTCGTAATCATTTGATACGATCCACAAAAATTGTATATAATTAATAATATTTTATATTATTTCTCCTTACCCTAATAATAATATTTTTATATTATTAATAATGAATTGTATATAATTAATAATAAAATAAAAACTTTTATTATTTTAAAATAAAAAATATATTAAAAATTTATTATGTTTGTATATATTTATATATAAATAAAAATATAAATAAATTAATATTTATTTATAAAATACATATAATAGAATAAAATAAAATAAAATAAATAATTAATAATAATATTTTTATATAATTAATAATAAACTGTATATAATTAATAATAAAATAATAAAAACTTTATTAAAATTTTTTATCATTTTAAAATATAAAATATATAAAAAATTATTTCGGTCGTGACTTGAATTGTCTTTTTAATTGGATATATTTATGTTTTAAAATCATAGCATTAAATCTTCTGTAACAATTATTTTAATATTAGGAGTATAATAATTACTTATTATACATTTTATTTCATTTCATTCCATTAATCTTCTAAACAATATTTTATTATATTATATTATAAATTATTCTATTCCTCTTAAACAACTTTTCAATATATTATATTTCATTTCATTATAATCGGTTGTTTTCATTCCATCCAACCAAACAGGTTTTAAAAGTTGATGGGAAAAGAAGCGTACGTACAGCAATAAGAATATCTATTTTATCGATGGCGTTGTTCACACGGGACCGCATAGCGCAGTGGATCAGCGCGTTTGACTTCGGATCAAAAGGTCGTGGGTTCGACTCCCACTGTGGTCGATCTGCAATGTTTTAAATGTTTTTATCGCATGCAAGTATGCAACCGTTGTTAGTGGTATGAACATGTGACGTAAATTGGTACTACACTTGTTATTTTCCTTATGCAAGACAGATTATCTACTGATATTTCTTTTTAAAGTCGTGAAATCCTCAGCCATTTGTTCAGTTTTCTTTTCTCTTTTTTCAGTTCATTTCTTTTTGCTACAAATTCTCACTGTGAAATGTCATTATAATTTCATCCGCATCAAAATAAATTACCATAACTGATTTCTAACACAACTAGTTATAGTCCTCTGAGCACATTTTTGTTTCGTAGTTCCTTTAAGGGATGCAAGTCTTGAGATGCCAACAATCATCAGATTATAAAAGTAAAGCAATCACAATCAGATTATAACAGATTCTGCTCCAGGATACAAATTCTGATGCCAAAAAACTTGGGAGTCTTTTGACAGACTATTATAAAGCTAATTTGTCAATTGTCGATGTTTTAATGTCATATTCATTCTGTACTACTTCAGCTTTAAATTTATCTCCGGTAAACTTTTCTGATAGAATCAGAGTAGTTTCTCCCGGTGCTTCTTTAAGGGGGCGCTTGTTTTGCATGGAGGAATGGTAATAAGAATGAGAATCAATATACTGAAGAATGAGAATGGATATTCTCATTATAATTATGATGGTTGATTAAGAGAAAGGAATGATTACCATTACCATTGATAGTGGTTGGTTCGTAAAAAATATTAAGATTAAAATATTGTAATTACTTAAATATTGAATTACAATATTTTAATGAATGAATTATATTTTAATTAATTATATTGTAACTAATTAATTAATTATTTTTAGTTAATTATAATGTAATTAATTATAATATTTTAATTAATTATATTGTAATTACTTATATTTTAATTAATTAATTAATTACAATATTTTAATTAATGAATAATTATATTAATTACAGTAGTTTAATTAATGAATAATTATATTTTAATTAGTTATATTTTAATTAATGAATGAATTGTATTTTAATTAATTAATTATATTGTAATTAATTGTAATTTAATTAATTAATTAATATTATTATTTTAATTAATTATATTTTAATTAATTATATTTAATTAATTAATTAATTTAAAAAAAAGAGTTATTCCTATAGAATGAGTTTCATTTCTCTACTAAATGGGAGGTAAGAAGGATTCTTCAAAAGTGAGATATCAAAATATTACCATATAATGATAATCAACATCCAACCACTCGCTTTTCATTCCTTACCCATTAATCCCTTCCTAAACCCATCATCCAACCTCCCTAAGTTTCATCAGGAAAAGGTTCTGCGAATCATCACTTGCAGGATCAAGATCCGATGTCGAGGCAATCAGAATAACATCATGCTGGGAAGCATTATCAATCTCCATCTCGTAAATTCCATAGAAAACAGACCGAATTTGTCTTAGCATAGCACGGCAGGGACCTGAGGATTTGCCCTGGGAAATCACATTCATCACGACCATTCCAAAGTCCCTGATAAGATGTTTACAAGCCAAAAGAGTTTCCCTGGCGAAAAACTCCTCAGGAGGGGCTCGTCCAGGATCGCAAGTGTCTATATCAACCATAATGACCTCAAACTCTCGGGGACAGTATTGATCACCCTCACGATCTACTTGTCAACAATCCTAATCTTCCAGGTCAAAATACTTTTTTGCAGCTTGCAAAACCACCTCGTCGATTTCCACGCCGTGGTCTTCAAAACCCAGTTGAGTTTTCAAGAAACTTAGCAGAGCTCCGCCACCAACTCCTAAACACAAAGTTCTTGGTTTGAGACCTTCGTTAATCCGCAGCATTATCTCTTCATCGATCATCGAAAGACTGGCGATCATTGCAATATGTTATCCTGCCAATAGAACACCAAGATCAGGCTTTGGTACCTCTCTTTCGCCAATCTTTAAACTCTCTTTGCTGGTTAGTACGATTGTCTGATGAAGGTTCGGCATTCTTTTAAACCTCAGAACTCTCGAACGGACCTCAACTCCATTAGAAGAACTAGAAGTAGAACTAGAGCTAGAACCGCCCTCTGAGTTATCTTGAAATGCAACGTCCTACACTATCATTTCACCGACATGTTTCCCGAAAAATCTCTCCAACCCACTGATTGAATGAATCGTAGTACCCATCATCGACAAACCTAGGCAGCAAATCAACCAAGAATGGTTGCAAGCTTCTTCCAATATCTTTACGGTACTGGTTATATTCATCTTTGTCGAGGGTGAAACAAAGCAAGGGTGAGTCATCTTGGGGATTCTCGCCGATCATAATGACGCTTGAGTGCCCTGAGAGTTGCTCGATATCACCCTTCTTGGTGCAGAAGTTTCAGTCAGACTCCATGCCCTTGGGAACAACGATAGCCGCAACTTGGCGGTTCTCGTCTCGGAAGGGTCCAGCCGGCGAGTCGAGGACTGCGAATCTGAACTCTTTGCCGTGGGAGTTTTCAGGAGGTGGAATGGAGACGGTGAAGGTGACGTAACGCCCTGGAACTATTTCTTGGAACTTCAGTTGACGCTATTTCTTGGAACTTCACTGCGTCAACGCTCATCTACGTAGTGTTTGGTTAGCGTCTTTAAAGGTGGAGACGGATAACAGAGACACAAAAGTCTTGTCCTCTAACCTGTTTGGTTGCTGTCTCCATTCAATTTTGTCCCGACTCTGGAGACAGGGATATTAAATTCTTGTGACTTCCATGACTGTGGCACAGAAATGAGGGGACGGAGACAGAAACCAAAGATGTTGGTGAAATGTCAAAAATACCCTCCCCTTAAAACTTAAAACAAAACACATCTCCCAAGCTTATTAAGTACTAATAATAATTTAATTAATTATAATATTTAAATTAATGCATAATTATATTTTAATTAAATATAATATAATGTAATTAAATAATCATA
>JANZXR010000003.1:31744319-31761392 GCA_027575705.1 Erythroxylum echinodendron
CCAAAACCAGCTCACCAATGGGAGAAGCATAATAGCACAGATTCAAGCTATGTCCAAGGATATCAATCAGTCTTTCACAGCTCATGCAGCAAATAAGGCAAACAAATCTATGCATATTGGCCGCACACATCAAATTCAAAAGGTGGACCATAAAAGAAGCTATAGAATCTATTGTGATGCAGCAGTCAACCGCCATACGGAGATGGCAGCCATAGGAGCATATTTTATTAACCAAGAAGGAGAGTGGATCACTGGTTTCAACATGCGAATTGGTCATTCCACTCCCCTCCTTGCAGAGCTTACTGCCGTCAAAACATGCTTATCAAGAGCAATTTCTTTGCATATCCAACATATCACTGTGGGTACAGATAGCATGGAAGCACTTTCTTATATTCTGGGAGACTTACCGGACTTGGGCAGAAGTAATACACTGGCTAATGAAATCAAAGCCCTGGCGGATAAATTGGTTACATGCCAATTTCAATATATTCAAAGAGATCTAAACAAATTGGTGGATCAGATGGCAAAATTGGGCCTCAATAATCTGGATTTCAGTATGCATATCTATGAAAAAGAGCTCAACAGAGATGAGACTAACTTATCTGGGAGAGATTTGCAAGCTGTACTCCATCCTCATAACTCCGGCAGCATGAGGAACACATCAGACCATATTCTTCCATTAATCCATTCTGTTTCTCATCTCTCACGACGACATGGCGAAATCCCATCCAACTCCCATTCAGGAAAGCAAATTGCACAAATGACTGGTACCTACATTGACGAAGGAAGCTGGATGAATATTCAAACCTCATTTGGTGCTCAGCGAAACCATTCACAACTTCCGGAGCCACTCCATCTCTCCACTTTGGAGTCTTTATCAAGTGACGTTTCCAGGACAGTCTGGGGAACACAAGCAAGGAATGCCAACAGTGGACACGTCAATAATGAGGCTAACACGAGGCGTTGGTCTCGTCTCTTTCTTCCACCTTAAATCTGTTAAGTTTCCTGGGATGTAGAATATAGTTTATTGTTCTTCTGCCCATAGCAAATGGATTACCAACTATGTCAGTGGTTTGTAATTCTTTGGGCCTACGGCCCGGCAGTTTCACTGCCTCCAGGTATACAAAAAAGAAAAAAGTTACTGCCTTTTTATACGAAAATTTACGTAGAAATTGTCAAAACAAAAAACAAAACTTTTGAATAAAAAATGATTTAAAAATCAAATCCGATTTATTATTTCAACCTTCAAAGTTTATTTTAATAATTTTTATTATTAACAATTAGTGAATTAATAATTTTTATAAATTAATAAAATTTTATAGATTAGAATAAATTATCTAATTTTATTTAATAATCTTGTTCTTAAATAAAATTTTATAATGATCTATTGCTTATTATATTTTAACGTTAGCTTAATTTTTGGTATAATTTTTAAAACTTTAATAAAAGTATAATAATAAAAATAAAAATTTAATTTATAGCTTAACCTTAGTCTTTCTTGAATTAATAATTGAAAAAGAATGAGTTTTATTTTTATAGCTAACAATAAATATACAAAAGTATTGATGTCAAAAATAAAAATATAATGAAATTTATAATTTATAATTTTTAATAATTAGTTTCTATTTTGTTCCTATAATAATAAAAATAAAAATAAAAAATAAGATAAAATAAAACTTTCTTATTTTATTGTCAAATTTTTTAAAGCTCTTAATTTCTCTCCCTTGAAAATGATTAAAAATATTATTATTAAATCATCACCTAAAAACAATACGTGGAGTATACTTGTCCTTATAAGATCGCAGTCACACGGAAATCCCGTGTACCGGAGACGCACCAAACCAATCTTTCAAAACGATAAAGTGAGGGAGAGCAAAAGGCGCCAAATGTCTTAAAAAATCTAAAATTGAATCACCCTCTGTCTTATAAGGCGCCTCACACAGACTCGCATACCTATATTATATTAGAGATGGCAAATTAAACATCACTCGCAGTTGAACACGCGTGTCGCAGCCATCTTCTGTATTCTTCTGTTCATTGCAGAGGGAACTCTTCGCTGGACTTGCCTTTTACCGTTGGTTCTCCACAGTCCTCATTTACTCTTCACTCCGGATTTTGATTGCTCTTTTGGATGTTCCGTTGAGTCTTGCGTTTGTGATTGTTTGGTTGGCTTAGAATCTAGAGGAAAATTGATATGGTACAATTCAAGGGGAGCGACGTGATAGTTAAAACAGAGTATTAATCGATATATCTGTTGTTTTGTCGAAGATAGGTTGGAGAGAATTGCGGATTCACCATCTAGTAGAGATTATCATTCTGTAAGCACACGAGAAATATTCTTGTGTTCTGATTTTGTCATGTTTTTGGCTAATTAAGTATCTTGCTTGTATCTCTTGTTGTTTGTTTCTTGATTGATGGATCTTAATGGGAGTTCTTTTTCAAAAACTAAATTGCTATGCCTATTCAATTTTTGATAACCGGAGCTAATCGGAAGAATGTGAGGTCTAGGGTTAAGTATGGTATCATGCAGGTTTCTCACTATTATGCTTACAGATCTGTCTTGTAAAGTTAGACGATCTGAAAATTTTTTCTTCTGTGAATTAATGATTGTTGATGATGGACTTTTTTGTTCATATCAGCCCGTGATGTATTGGTAAGTTTAAGGATTGCTATCGAGAAGCATCGATACTGCTTTTAGTGAATATTTCAGATATTTATTGTCAACTTTTACCCGTGCTAATTTTATCTTTAATTTGTATAGTTACAATTGATATTTTAATATCTTGTTTCCTTGGCAATTGAATATTGGTAAACAACAATGGATTTTGTTTTGAGAAGTATCAATTCCAATGAGAACTTTGTAAAGCATTTTAGTTTTGTATCCCCTTCTGGCATTTGTTTTAAGGCAACGACTCATCTAACTAGGCATTTAAACTTCACAAATGCCCGATATGTTCAATGCAAATGTAATTTCTAAACTTGGAAATTTAGGTGCTGCTATTGCTTCCCAGAAAGTCTTCCATTTGAGAAGTGTATTTGTTTCTAGTCTTTTGGTAAAGTATGCTGGCGCCTTTTTCCTTTTGTAACTTTAGAGTGCTGATGCAGACAAATTGCTTACGTATGATTTACAAAGGTTTTGGTACAACTCTCTTTGATTCATAGGTGTGCAGGATAGCTTCTGTTAGCATCGGAAGTTTCAGTTAGGAAGCATGTGTTCAAAATAGAAGAATCTTGTGCTGAAAATAATTCGCTATGGTTAATCAAAACCATTAATGTGGATGTGTTCTTGTTAATGTTTTTGATGAAGACAATGGTGTTGCCTTGGACTCATGTTAATTCGTTTCTAATCCTAAATTATGAGTTAATGACACTGATCTTTTTTGTTTGCATTTAGCAGCTTGCAATAATGGATGAAACAAAAAGATTTACGACCACAGATGGAGAAGATGATGAAAATGATGAGGACAATGATGATGAGGAAGCTGATAGTGAACTTTATCTGCATCAGATTGGTGGTTTACCAGTTAAAAAATGTTCAGGTAGTTAAATTTTTTTTTTCCTTCTCTGGTGTGATTGTATTTACCTTCTTACGTCGTTTTGCAACGTATATTGTGTAGTACCTTTTGTGGACATCTTTGTATCTAAGAAATAAATAAGAGAATGGAACTTAACAAAGCAAGAGATTTAAGGTGCTTCTTGAGTTTTATGGTGACCATGAATTTCAATTTGCTGTTGGAAGCAGTTAAGAAATAACTTAAATGAGCAAGTGAAGTTACTATAATAGCCATCTTATGTATTTTATTTTTTCATTCAAGCAAACCAGTTCATATACACTCATGCAGAGATCTTCAATTAAAGATTCCCTATTCCTCTCTTGTCATTTAAGATGAATAATTGGCTTCTTGCCTTTTGTGCTTTCAACATTTCAGTGGGGAGTTTACCATTGTTTTAGAGAGTTTACACGAAATGTATTTTAGATCCGAGTTTTATGTGCATTGATGCTGTAATGTTGTACCTTGTTTAGCTATCTTGCCTTCTATTATTACCATAGAATTCTGTCAAGCGATTGATTATAAAAAATGTGTAATCATTTGACCATAGGATTCTTGTTTCTGGTTATTTGAGCCACTTCATTGTTACTAGGCTTGGCATTTTTGATTCTGCTTTGCCTGACTCAAAGTTAATGGACCAAGTCCAAGTTGACTGAGTTTTAAGCTAGTTTTGAGTTTGGGGGTGGTTTTGCCCGGCTCGAGTTGAGCAAGCAAAATGATGTCATTTTGGTAGTTACTTGACTGGGCCTTAGGTTGGGCTCAAGCCGCATGTAGGGGGATAGAGTAGGCCTAGGTTGCCTCTAATTTGGCTCGGCCTAGCTCGTTGCCAACCCTAATTGTAATTGGGTAACTTGCTCCTTGTTTAATTGTATGTGCATAGATGGAGAAAGTGCTATCTGCTTTTTGAATCACTCTCTTGGTAGATGATGTTATCCTTTAATCATATCACTGCAGATGGATTAAGTTATATCTGCTATTGAGATCATGCTAACTACAGTCAGATTTAGTTCCTCCAACTCATAATCAATGAAACAAAATAGAAATCTTATTGCACATTGGCTGTTCTTTTTTTAAGAATGGCTCTTCTTGATCATGAATTAGAAACACATCATAAATATAAATTTATAAGTTACATTTTACTTGCTATGGTACACCTCAGTTTACTTGAAGTTTCTTTCCGCCGGGTTGTATTCTGACAAGCGTTTATCATGTTAGACTAAAACCAGTCAAATTGAAATATGTTGGTTAGAACTTTTGGTTAATTTTCTCTGCATCTTGGACTGCTATAACTTATCATTCTTTGTTTTGGCCAATCTACTGGCTGGAAAATGCAGTCTGGCCACAAGAGGTCTGGGTGCTCTTGTTTTCTGTTCAAACCCCCTGACACACACAAATCCTGCAAAAACGATTACCCCAGGATAACAAAATCAGAGCATTCTTGAATGGCCATAACAAGTGTGTGGCTTGAGTAAGGTACAAAATTTGTTAATAAGATATTTGGCCATAATATATTCAAAAACACTATTGACTGATCCAGGCTTTAACTCCATTTCCTCGTGCCTTTTCAATATCTCCAGCCATAGCTTCTTTTTTTCTTCTCTCTTATAAGTTAATTGCTTGCAAATTAGGATAGTATTCCACACAAATCAGAGTTGGATTTTATATCCCCACTACTTGGCATCTTGATTTCTACCATTTGATTGAAATTGTTCCAAACTGTAACATATTGTTATAGCATGAAGCTTACTGCTGCAAATTATTTAAAGTTATATGCGATTCTTTATGTAAGAGATTTGATAATCAAGAATCATAAAATTCCATCTATGGAGTGGACAAATTATTCACTGACAGAAAAAGAAAAGAAAGGTTTGGCCACTAAAACAAGTACAATGCGAAATGAAATAGAAAAAAACACACTCTCTCCTGGTCCCCAACTCCTTTTAAAATAGTAAAAAAGCTCAAAGACAATTAGTGAAAATTAAACTGCAAGCTGTGACATAGCCTAAAATTCTTTGCAGTAAAAATGATCTCATTGCATAAATGCTTCTGTATAAGCATGTGCCCAGTGATACATCATAATGTGATCAGACTGTAGAATGTGGGATATGCTAAAGTTTAATTGCTTACCTTTCCAAAAGCAGTGCTGTATCTCTTCTGTTGATAGCCCTATCAAAACAATTATACCTTGTGAGCATTTAAATTTACAGTTTGTTTGGGATTTTGTCGTGAAAAAATCTCAGTTTCTGTTTTACCTTTGAAAATAGTTGGTACAGATGTGCCAAAGTACACTGTTCGTCTTGGTAATTTCCATATCCATGCTCTTGGAACATCAATTGGATTGATACTTGATTCATGATCAGCAAATACCTGCATCTTAATAGCTATTAATATGATGACATCTCGTCAACCTTCAGATTGTGATTTACTTTTCAACTGTAAAAATTTCGTTCACATTCATTCTAATGCCATTTGCAGTAAATAGGTATGATCCTTACACTCTTTCAATGTCATATTTCATGTCTATTTCTGTAAAATTATTCAAATCTTTTATTATCATTTGAAAAACTTGCCTCATTTACTTGAAAATATGTGCCATTAAGTGGAAAACTCCCTTTCATTGCTGTTCTGCAAGGTATCTGCATATGAAGTCATTTTAAATATCACCAAACAAGCAAACAATCAGTTATAATGCTATGAACATTTGAACTCATTTTCCTTACTAGAATGGTTCCTCTGACTGTTTGTGAGTTAGCTTCTCTGATACTGCTACACAATAGGCATGTTTTCTCATTGCAAAGTTGACCTGGTTCTTGGGACTGACATCGTCTAGCAGGTGGTTCAATTGAATTTGCAGTTTCACCTAGCAATAAATCGTGCTTAGTAGTTTTACAACAAGAGTGCAAACTTTTAGTCTTTCTATTAGCCTTGTCTTATTCTCAACATGATAATAAAAAGCCTGCAAACTGCAATTTACAATTGAAACACTAGTCTAGTACAGAATGGGTGCTTAGAGTTTCATTTGGTTAACATTGCGATAATTTGTCTTGTTTCTGTTGAGAGTCCTTTAGGAGAAGAGAAAATTTTTTTGAAAAATCATCAAAAGTTGCGAACTTTAGTTGAAATTATTTTAAAAGCTCCATTCTTTAGATACTATTCTGATACTTACCTGGTGCCCATATTGCAAGAAGGAATGGACTAGGATCATCGAGTTCTCTTTTATCAATCTGCAAACATCATGAAGTGGCTGTCAGATGAAGTGGGTGATGAAATAAGAATTGAATGTTGGATGATAAAAGAATACAAACCCCTTTTAGTAGAGGATGTGAATCTGGTAGTTCATAGCTGTATCACATTAGAGAAGACAGGTATTAGACAATTCATTTAAGGAATTCAGTTTATAATCTATTTTCACAACCACTCCGTTAACTTTTTGATATGGACTTTATTCATTGTTATGATATGTTTTCTTCAGTTTGGTATATGAATGATTTTCACATTTTCTGTTCCTTGGTATCTGCTCCTGAAGCAGCACATTGATTTTCTTTTTTCAAGTGATATACTACTTTAATTTAAGTTAATTACATGCTCGTAAGAAAAGCCGTGACCTAATATGGATGGAATAATCAACGGGTTAGTAATCTATCTGAGGTGGTTTCAGTTAAGCACATTTAGTTTGGGAAACAAGGGTAGTCGTTTGCAGTGAATCATTCTGTGAATGTAGTGACTATGTACTTACACTTGGTGCTCCGTTCGTAATTGGCTGACATTCTTCAATTTTGGTGTAGGGATGGAAGCAGCTCTTGGGTTCAAAGCAACCAAAGCCTTTGACATGTCAACTTCTTGGAGTTTCATGTTTGCTTGCATAAAATTCTGCAGATTCTCAGTGAACTCTTCCATGTTAAGTTTTATTGTGGGTATTTCATTGGGATCCTCACTGAACATGTCCTCCATATCGCTCTCTATCACTTCTGTGTGCTCTTGTTCTGGTGTTGATGGTTCCTCCACAATAGGTATGCAATTGTTAACCACCAAGTTTGCTGTTGTAAGTGAACTTTCCATTGACGGTGGCAAGGGCAATGGATTAGGAGCTATGCTAGGACTTCTTTCAGCCTTACAGAGTTCATTCAAAGTTATCATGCTATTTTGTTCTGGACCAGGCAGAGCAAGCCTCGAACTGCATTAAATAAGGTGCACATGAAAGATGTTCACACTTAAGCTATAGAAATTGATTGAAATGGTTTAGAGTTGAGGTTTCTTATCTCTGATTTTCTGTCATTTATCTCATTTGTTGACTTCTTGGTTATTAATCCACCACAATGACAGAACTGCCCTATGTTCTTCAGTTAAATGATCAAGCAATCGTATATTGACCAACTTTTTAAAAAAAACTTGGGGAGTTATGGAGAAAGCATAATGAATAGCCTAACTGATAAATATGTTTGGATCACTTTCTTTCTCGAACTAATAGTATTATGATGAAACTCTTGTGTTTCAGTTCTTGCAAACGTTTGCTAAAAGAGAAGACTTGAATATGGATCTTTCCAATTAAGTGGTTCCTCAAAATTTGTTTATGAGTTTAAAGAGAACTATTAATTTTCTTCTCCATTAGGCAAGCATCTCTGTTCTGTGTGATGATGGCTTTTTGATAGAATGTGCTTAGGATACTGACCTTGCAAAGGCACTTGCAAAATGTCGGCACTCTGCTCTCATAGGGCATGCATTGCAGTTTGGTTTATTCTTTGTGCAAAATACCTGTTTAAATGTCAAAGCTAGGATGCATCAATACTTTTTGAAGCTTTTGTTCCAAGTCTTCAAGCAGTCGTGTAGAAAATGTTACAAGGGAATATACCTTTCCAAACGTGATCATCTGGTAATGTAATTCATACCTGTAATATATCACAAGGCAAAGGGAGATTGTTTAGCTGAATGTCTTAAAAAAGATTTTGATACTTAGAATAACTACTGATGAAGAAACAAAGTTGAATAAGATGTTTATGGGCTTACAGAGTTTGCTGATCAAGTTTGCACAATCTTGGCCACAAATACTTCTGAATGGATTCAAGCACTGGGTACCTGGAGAGAGTGCAGTTAGCATCCGAATTAACTGGTGAAAATGTAGTCTGAGTCAGCAACAAGCACTTACAGTTCTAGGAGGTGTAACTGTAGTGACTCTGGCAATGGTTGAAGGGGGACCCACCCTAATCGAACTGCTATCCGCCCAACATTTGTGTCAACCTTCACAACAATTTGTTACATAGATTGTTAGTTTTGTTATGCTTTCATGGTCTAGAGTTGGTGGTACTATTTCAAGATCATGCAAGTCTTAAACAATCTTTAGTTAAAACGAGAACAAACCGGGAAGGCAAGATGGTGAAGTGTTAGTAGCCTCACACACTCGACACTTTTCAGTCCCAACCCCCTTATACTGAGCAGGTAATTCCTGCAGAGTAACGATTACAGAGATAAGAAAACATTCAAAGTGTTTATTGCTGCTAATCTCTAGCTGATACTCAGATATCTGTAAAAATAAAGAAATATCCTTGTTTGTCAATGAAGCATTTCTTCAATAATATACGCAGTGAGTGTGATTTTCTCTGGCCAGTATTTAAGACAACTTACTTTACTTTTTCTGGTGGGACATATCTTAACCATTCCAGATCAATGCTTCCATGGTCTTGTACCAGTCTGTTGAGGAAGTCCTGCAACATCAACCAAGGTTGAAGTGCTGTAAAGAAACTCTTAGGGAATAGGATGGTAAGATCAAAGTGTCAATTAAACTGGGAGTATCGTCCCTTAATTACCTTGATCCTTTGGGCAAGCATATTGTTCATCCCTCTTTTTTTTATTACTTCAGAAATCTCATCAACGCTGGCTGATCTCAGCGCTTCATAGTCCAAGGAATCCATTGTGTCATTGCTTCTTTCTTTTTTCTGATCATTTATTTCTGCCTGCTTACGCAGTCTGTCCCAGTCAACACTATCCTTTTCCGCTCCATCATCCTTTTGTCTTCTTACTTTATTGTTCCTTGCATCTACCTCAAGGCTTATCTCATTGTTTAAATAAACATTCTCCTTTGATTTTGGGTTGACTATTGTAACTTCTACCTGTCTATGCTGTTCAACGGAAGTGATTCCTTCCTCAATCAGCTTGTTCATATTTGGTGTGTGGTACAAGGTTTTCTTGTTTGCCACCTGTGCTTCAGGATTTACTAGCTCGTTGAGTTGTGTGGTTGCTGGTCTGTAAGGCATTTTTCTGTCAACTGGTTGATCATTGAGATCAAATGTATAAACATGATGGTCCAACATTGAAGCTTCTTGATATCCTGATGGCTTACATTGTTGAAATGGGGTTGCATGCATGCTCTCTGCCACTTGTCCAATCTTCTGGCTTGTGAAGCCTATATATTCCTCCTTGCTGAAGCCAGAAGAAGTTGGAGGCCAAGAAGATAAGCTTTCTTCACCATAAAATTCAAAGCCTGCTGTTTTCAGCATGTCTTTCTTTGGTCTTGTCTGCGGCCAATGAGTACTGGAAGACACTAACTGCACCTGGTTATAACTGTCTTTTAGAAGGCCTTTCAAGCTTCCTATATCTTTCTGTTTGAGATATTTCTGAATCTGATGGGTATTTTCTCGTTGTTCAGGTACATAATTAGGTTCAACCTCAAAGAGTAAGCTTCCATTGACCCAATTGCCAAATTCTTTATTCAAGCAGATGCTCTCTGTTTGCGGAGGATCTATTATATATGAACCGTGACTATTGGTTTTATACTTGTTAGTAGGATCATCTTCCTCTGTGTTGGAGCCTCTGTGAAATCTGACTTGTTGATGAGCTTGGCCAACTGACGAATCTAGGGAATAAGATGATGATAGGGCATTGTCCTCAACACTGTTATCGGGTGTATCCATTATGCCTTTTCTTTTAATCCTTGACATCTCAGATGTGCGTTGGTTTTGTATTGATTTATTGCACATCATAGAGCTATGGCTGTAGAAAGGATAACTCAATTGTTTTGACTGTTGGATAATGTTGCTTGATTCAATTATGCAGACATTTGGGTCTTCAACCGATGTGTTAGTTCCATACATGTCATAAATTGTGGTTCTACTTGACCTCAGAGGAAATTGTGCAGCTAGTGACATAAAGGCAGAGCTGCAGAATGGGAAAGTGACTGAAATACTTTCAACTCATGCAAAGGCAACATGTTTTTGGATTGGCTGAATTTGAAATTAACCTTGATTACCTGGAAAGATGATCTGAAACATTCTGAGTAAGGAATACTCCAATAACTGAGTCCACAACTGATCCTTTCCATTTTGAGAAGCGTCTATCTCCTGCAAAGATTGTTAATATACTCACTGACTTAGGTGAGTGTCTTCGTAATTTTCTAAGTGCGATCATAAGTTCATTTCTATTGCATTATCATAAAAACTTCAAGTGAGGAAATACTGATTTTCTTGTTGGCTGTATTTGGAAGGAACAAAACTTCTCACAGCTGTTTTAAGTAGACATTGGTGTGAAAGAGTTATCTTTTGGCTTGTAAAGAATAGTGCAAAGAAATTTTAACTTGTTTAGGGTTTGGTAGATATGTGACAAATCTTTTATTTGGCTTTCATTTGAGAATAGGATTACCAATTTATGGAAAGTATATCCTATTAGCTTTCGATATGTTCTCTCAATGATGACAGTTCATGAGGCTAGCATTCATTTAGATAGTGTCCAATAAGCTTTATGCATATCTGTTAGTTCACAGTATGATGGCTTGGATATCTTGAAAGGAACTTAAAAAAAAAGTATAAATCTACCCTACAAAATCAATTGCCAAGTTTGGAATCTTAATAATCTAATTGTCTTGGGGCATATGTATAAGGAAGTTTACCTTGTACGAGGTGCATTCTTGCAATGAATGAATCAACTCGTCCATGGAAAACTCTCCTTTCTTCCTCCCACCACTTCTCTTTTTCTTTATCAATTTCTTCAGGTCCTCCACTTTCTTCTTCCCACATCAGGAGTTTCCATACGCGGTCTGTTTCTGGGTCAAGATCTACTTTAGGCCGTGGTTTATGCCTCTTGATTAGTTCAAAGCCAACGTATGGAACAACTGCTCCATCGCCTTTGTATGGCACCAGTGCTTTTTGATCTTGGGTTTCATGATTGCTTCTTTCATTGAGATTGAGACCCTCTATTAGAGATGTAATTCCCTCAATTGTAAGAATGGGGTCATGTTTTGAAGGTTGTCCTGCATAAAAAATGAAAATCAGTTACTGTTCAGAGATTATCAGAGCCTTTGTAAGAGCGACGATTTGAGTAACAGATTTGCTAATCTGCAAGTTACCTCTTTTTTGTAAATGTGACTGACAATGATTGTTGAGTACATTCTTCTGACCTTGTACCCTACCCTCCTCTGAAGGATTAAATAGAGGTGGTCCTGAAGTTGTCTGTTCTCTACTGGTGCACTGGTTACAACTTATCCTTTTTGGTCTACCTCTGGGTTTGGTGGCTGTTTTAGGAGGAGTTGCTGGGTGCATAGCACAATTTCCTTTAGTGTTTAAGGGGGATGAATCAACCACATTGCTGGTTCTGTTGATCTCTCCTGCACTTTCAATACATAAATGGCCTTCGTGAAGAACAGGTTGCTTTAACATATCATGTGAAGACATCAATTGAGTGTATTGTTCACTTGTGATTGGCTTGGGTCTATCATTCCATCTCTTCTGACTGTTACCAGATACTTCATGATCTTTTTGTGATCCAGATGCAGTTTCATTGGCATTATTCATGAAGATTCTTTTTGCTACATCTTCACCAGCCTCAAACTGATGTATGCTGGATATCCATGTTTGCTTTTCTGTTTCCAATTTCCTTTTCTTGTGAGTTTCTGGGAAGCCGGCACGGTGATTGCTACTGTGTTGGCTATAACTCGTCTGATATGGTTGTTGGTACAAGATTGAAGAGTCCACAGGAGTTGGAGTACAAGATTGTCTTTGCTTATTGTAGCTTTCTGTTATCATGGGTCTACTTCCATCAATTGTATATGTTGAAACATTTGGCATTGGTTGATGCAAACTCGGAGAAGTCAGTTGTCTGATCTTATCAGGGATTTTACAATCTCTTTTCCTTGGTTCAACAATATGTGCAGTTATTTCAGAATGAAAAAATTGATGCACACCCATAACCCTCTCTCTTGCATTGGTAGTTGGAATCTCCATTTGCACATCTTTTGTTTGAGCTACTTGAACTATAGCTGCTTGTTTTCTTGAAATTGATAGGGGATCATGTGGTATTAGATTCATAGAACGGATGTTATTGCTCATACCTCCTACTTGCTCGGCTAATAGCCTACTGTGATTGTCAATCTGCAATTTTGACTTTATGCTGCCAATATTGTTACTTTTACTGCTTGATTGTGCAGCTTGAGATTCTGTACTTCTCAAATTAAGTTCAGTCTCTTTCTCACACACCTTCTCGTTCGCTCTTTCATCACTGGCATTTTCTAAGTTGAACTTTAATGCTTTTCTACAAGACCTTGAAGTGGTTTCTGTATTGGAAACTGTAACCTCTCCAATGGAGTGTGAATATACTGTCGCTGTTTCTTTCTGACCTTTCCTTGATAAATTTGTCCTTTTCCTTGATCTTTCTTTGGATTTAGTGATCTTTGTGGTTTGTGCCCTTGGAATTCTCTTTGGTTTGCCTTCCACAATGACCTTTGGCCTGTGCTTTGCCCTTTTTGGTTTTTTTCCTTCAGGAGTTATATTTGGGTCAAATCCTTGGTCAGAAGCTTTAGGCTCTTCAAATGGAGCAGATACAATAGCAGATGATGAATCCAATACATTATATGAAAGCTCATCACAATTGAGATTAGCTACACTGTTTATGGCTATGACTGCATTGTGTTGCTCATCTTTTTCTTTCCTCAACTCCTTTTCTAACAGGAAACTTGCAGCTATACGAGATTGATATGTCAACTTATTTGACTGACTTGATGTCACTTCTTTCAACTGAAGGGTAAACGGAAAATGAGGTACTTCTCCAGCCTCTAATCTTGGTGGTGTGTTTAGATCATAATTGAAATGGGACTGTATGGCAAATTCATCTGCAGTAAGTACAGCCATTATCAGGAATGAAATAATAAGGTTACACGAGAATGTGAATGGCAACAAGCTCATGGAACTAATTCCCTTCATAAAATGGTCTTGGCAAGTAAAACGTAGAAAAAGGAAAGGTAATTAAAGAACAACTCCCACTTGTAAACTATATGTGGCTCAACAGCTGAGATAGTATTATGGTATTAGCACATTAGTGGGTCTGGATTTTACGAACATAGTAAGTTATAGCAAAGTAGCACATCAGTTGTTGTAGTAGTAAGTTATAGCAGTGAATAGCTAGCATACTCTTCTGCGCATCAAGATGTGATGAAAGTTAGCCGGAAGGGGGCGTTTTATGCTAGAATTGTAGAAGGGGGCGTTTTATGCTAGCATTGTAATTGAAATGTTTTAAGTGTAGATCACAATTTGATGAAGCTAGTATGATGCTGAAGACATGCGTGGGATCTAATTTTCTGAATTGCTAATTTGCTTATAATAATAATGGAAGTCTACACAGAACAAGTGTACTTAAACCTAGGAAATGCAAATTTCAGGTTCAAAGCAAAGCTATTCACTGAGAAGCAGTACATTACTATGAAAAAGCTATAAGTGTCAGTTGCTTACTCTGTGGTCTCAGGTATGAGCCATCACATTCACTCTTTCTTTTTGAAGTTGAGCTCCGAGTTTCCAAGTATTGTTTGACCGAATTGTTGACTTGGGAGTGCAAACTTGGGATGAGATTTTGGCCTCTCATGCTCATACTTATGGTTGGAGTTATGCTTTGCTGCCTCTTAGGAGTAGGATTCTTTGTCGAGAAAAAATCTTCCAATGAAACATTGCTCCAATCTGCATTGTCATCTAACAAAGCTCTAGTGTACGGTCTTGATGTGTGATCTGCGATTTCGTTACTGGTAACCAAACTCGGGTTGTATCCTCTGTGCCAAACTGTCTGATCAATTTGGCTGTAATTCTCGTGCGGACTACCACAATTCAGCAATTCCACAAAGCCTCCCGGCAAGATAGTTGATTCTTCCCAGTTTACTCCTCCCAGTTGGCTTCCAAGCATACCAACGGGGGTTGTAACTGATCTCATTGGAACTAACTTCTCTGGAGTTGGAGGTACCCAAGAGCCCAGGTATGCTTTATCTTGTAAGATTGAAAATCTCTCATCAAAATTGAACGTTGATGAACCCATTCAATCCACCAACAACAATAGCTCGGCAATTGTAACCCATACTTTACACCACCAGTTTTCTTCCAGTGCTCGTATTTTTCCTTAAATACTCCATTGCCTCAAACTCACACCCTACTCATTTCACACCTATAATTTTCCAAACACCAAAATTCACTCGGGTGGTTAAGAATTGAAAGCTGTTGCCTTGACAGAAACAACAATGGCAGTAACTATTATAAATGTAGAGAAACCAATTACCAGATGCTTCCCAACAACTAAAGACAGCTAGACACTCACAGAGCGTTTTGCAACAATTTGGAAACAAGGTAAGGCCGAAAAGGTATTGTCTTGTGCTCTCTTGATAATACAGGTTGCAATATCTGCTTGAATCGATATGGTTTTTAATTTCTTTAAATATCTGATATCATATAAACCCCAAGCCAAACTGAAATCAATTAAATCAATTATATATATATGCCCATTGCGTCGGCACGAAAATGGAAACAAAAATGGCAGAACCAGAAAACATTGGAGAGTTTAGCTCACCGATCTGTAACTCGGTAATCGTAGGATTCAGAAACGAGTCAACAGAAACGAGTCAATGTAACTAAACCAGTCTAGCAAATAAGAAGAGAGAGGAAATGGAGAGAGAATAAGCAAAAGTTACACGTCTTCTATTAAATTCTATATATATGGTTTTGTACTAGGAATCACTCTGGGCGCCCTACTTCTATACTGGCCACGACAAGATTCTCAAATTAATCAGCGTCACTTGTCAATTTTTTTTAATCTAATTATGTGAGACTAAAAATGTATTTATACATGTCTATATTTGAATTTTAGGATATACATTATCCAAGAAACTTATCAGAAGTTGAATATTTTGAGTAGAAAAAAATATCATGTAAAAAGTATTTAATTAGTTTATGTCTTATAGTTATAGTATAGTGTATTTCATTATTATCTTTAACTGAAATTTGAGATCAGGGATTTTTAAAAAAATTAAAATTTTCTCTTATATAATTTAATTTTTTTAAAATCTTTAAAAAATTAATTTTTTTGAAATTTTAAAGATTAAAGATTTTTTTAAAAATTAAATTATATAAGAGATTTATGTTTTTTTTACTCTTTAATTTTATTATGCTTTTTGAGTAAGTTTAACACACGCTATTTTGTAATTTGGGATTATTACTTTAACTGTGCCAGAATATCTTTAATTTTATTATGCTTTTTGCGTTTGAGATATATTTGAAATTTTTAAATAAAAATAAAAGCTATAAACTATATAAAAACAAAAGTAAAACCGAAATGCTTGCATATCATTTATGTAATTAATGATAAAATGACATTTCATATTTGCATTTCTATTAACTTTGTTAACCAAATTAATATTTTAATAAGTTTAATCTTAATATTAGACTCCCAATTAAAAAATAATAGTTAAAGTATTGGGTTATAAAATTGACAACCAAAAACTTTGTTGTCCCTTATAAAAATCATACTTATGTATCTTATTTTCAATATTCGTTGAATTTAATTGTAAATGTATCATTATTAATTATTCAAAACGAAACTGGTTTAATCGGTTCAGCCTAAAAACCTTGAATTGTCTACATTTCATATTTGGTCTTCAAATTTCTTGTTTAATTTATTTTAATAACTCTTGATTTTCTTTTAAGATCATACTTATTTATTTTATTGTTAAAAATTGATTAATTTATTAATTAAACGGTCAGTTTTAGTAAATTAATAAATTTTTATAAACAAAAATAAATTAATTAGTTTTTATTTAATAATTTCCTTTTTAATTAAACTTTAGATTATTTAATAAGTAACGACAATTATATTTTAAATTTTTTAATTTTATTAAATCTTTAGTTAATTTTTTAGTTATCTAATACGCAAACTTTTTAAATCTTAAATTTTTATCTTATATTGGATTTTTAAAAATATTATTATGTAATAAAAAACTACTCATTAGCGTGTGCTTTTTTTTACTGCAACTCATCACAATTAAAATTTGTTTTATACACCATATGATTGATAATGTCACAAAATGAATATTAAAATATACTTAATATTTTATTCATGATTTAAAATATCGAAATGATTTACACCATCCATAATTTATTCAACTTACGTAGGAAAGCTACTCGAAGATAAAGGTTTAAACATGGCTTCCTCATAACCTTCTGACGAGGAGGTCTACTCCATATTTAGGTTCAGTGACCAGCCTCAAATCAGGACAGTGTACGTACTTTGGTGA
>JANZXR010000003.1:31776252-31795014 GCA_027575705.1 Erythroxylum echinodendron
GATTGAATTTTTTAATCATTGGTATTAGATAATTAATATATTATTCCAATCTTTTAAATTAATTTTAAGTTAAGTCTGTTGTTTTTACTATAAACAAAATAGTATTAGACAATGTTTTTAAAAAATAAACCAGAAGTTAAACTGATAAGGCAAAACGCTTAAAGTTTAAAAAGTTTAAATAGTATTAAATCGTCATAAAACCGACTAAGGCTTAAATAAAATTAAAGAAGTTAAATATGAATGAAAGAAATTGTCCTTATCTTGGAAGAATTTAAATTTTAATTGAAAAAAGTGATTATTAAATAAAAATTAGTTGATTTATTTTAATCTATAAAACCTTATTTATTTACAAAAATTGACCGATTAATTAATAAATTTATTAGTTTTTAACAACAAGAGATATTAATAAAGTTAAAAACCAAATCAAAAAGTTAGACAATTCAAAAATTTTTAAATTGAACTGTCTGAACTGATTGAGTTTTTTAATAATTAGTATTATACAATTAATATATTATTCCAATATTTTAAATTAATTTTAATTTAAGCCTATTATTTTTACTATATAATGAGGCGTCTATAAATAAAAAAAAACTAATGATAGAAGAAGGCTCGTAAAAATTAATTAACAAAATTTTCACAAATACAATAAAAAACTACTTACTTGTATCTTAATATAAGATAAAATATAGAAATATAAAATAAAAAGTTAGAAACTCTTAATTAGTACATTAAATATATTATTAAATGTATAGAATAACTTATAAAATTATGTATTTTAATTAAATTTATATGTAAAAATTATGATTTATTCGTTGAACTAATAATTTAAACTTCTAAAAGACTCACTCCTTAAGGAGTAAGGAAATACATGTGATTTGAAATAAAGCTCTATGACTTAGCAAACCTTTAGAGAATCTTTTGAAAAACTTGAACCAAACCCAAAAAAACAAAAAAAGGGGGCCTATAAATAATAGTGTTAATATAAAATATAAACACACTAATCAACTTAAATTATATTAAATAATACCTTTTTCTTTATTACGCTCCAAAGTTGGCAAAAGAGGGAAAGATTTCGTTAGGAATACTAGATTATCACGAAGAGTTTGTTAAACAACCAACAAAATACTCCTATTTATCTAAAATAGTAGCGATGTCAACAGGCCCAAGGGTCGACTCCGAGCCATGATACCCTGTGGCTCGACCCATTATTGATTTAAAATTTTTTTAAATGACGTTTTTTTTAGTAGTAACGGTCAAACTATAGGCCGAGCTAGGCCCACCCTTAGCTTACCTAATCTCAACTCATGGCCCAATAAACCTTGATCAAAATGCGGGCCAAATAGGGCTGATTTTGACATCCATATTAAATAGGGATGACATAAGGTCCGGTTCGGTCTAAAGAAAAATTGAAACACACAATTTAAGTTTGATTTATTTAAAATTATATTGTTTTCTCTAAAACTTTTAGGCTTCAAATTGAAAATTTCGAGCCTAAACCTAGTTTGAAGTTTACAAATAAAAACAAAGTTCGAGTTTGATCAACTAAATCAGAACTTAATTTAGTCAAGCTTAATATTAAATTTGATGTTTTATTATCAAAACTTATATGAAATTAGTATAAATAGATATTGAATTTTAATTATAATTTCTATAAATAAGTAAATTTTGTCATTATTTTTTCAAACAATGAAAATTGGATCAATGATTAAATTCAATATTTTGTTATTTAACTATCAAAATAACTTGAATTTTGATTTTAATATTCATAAAAAAGTAAATTTTGTTAATATGAATAGGAATCAGATCGATATAATTTATTTCTGTTTGTAGCCCTCGTAATAACCAACAAGAGATAATAAGTTTGTAAAACCTTCATTTCAATTTTTCAAATTTTACACCAAAATAATTTTATTAGATATTATTTTCCAGACATCTTTTTATTTGCCAAATAATTTATTATTTTCATAAAATTTACAAATTATTATCATGTGCTATTAAAAAATTATTCTCTATAAATTTGAAAATAATAATTTTTTATCAAAAACAACTTTTCTATTAATTAAGAATAAAACGGCGTATTTCGGAACCCTTATATTTTACGATGAGTTAGATATTCATTAGGTTGTTGTTGTTTGTTGGCGTTGACAGTATACTTTTCGTTGTTATATAATAATAATAATAATAATAATGATAAAAAAGCTTAATTATCTTTAATTCTTAGTTCTCACATTGTCCTATTGTCTGGTTGAGGAATGTCGGTTCAGACCCGGTTGCAAGTAATTGGATAGTTCGATTGGATTTAAAGGTTAATTATGTCAAAAGGCAGTTTCCGCGTTGTTGCCATTAATGATCGTGATAGATCCAACTTTCTTCTTTTCTATATTTGCAATTGTATCCTTGCAAATAATTCCTCATATAGTATTACCCTTATCTTTACATTTCTCTTTTTTCGCTCCGAAAGTTTGTATATTTCAAATACTTTCGACAGATTATAAATCTCTAATTTATTAATTCTCTTACACCTCAAGTATATGAAAATCACATTTTAAATTAGAAAAATCTATGATTCTCATAAAAAGATAATTATTGTCCCTATAAGTCTATATTATAATAGAAAATATAAGCATTTTCATTTAATTATAATGCTTAATTTAGAAGAAGTATCTTGGAGTAATTAATAAAAGTTGCTCCTTTCTGTCTTTCATGTCGCAACAGGACTTTCGTAAGAAAAAATATAAGAGAAAATTTGTGTACATCGATGACCTCTTTAGATTCTTATAAAGTCAGGAGCCTTGTGCATTGAACATTTTAGAAGGAAATTCTTTAAAATATATTTAGAAATGAGGGAGTAATTACATAAATTATTTTTTAGGAAAATTTAAACTAAATATTTTTGAAAAATTGTGGAGGTTAGAAAGCAATTATACAAACTAAGATACAAAAAATGT
The DNA here is from genome assembly GCA_027575705.1 of Erythroxylum echinodendron. Lineage (NCBI taxonomy): Eukaryota > Viridiplantae > Streptophyta > Magnoliopsida > Malpighiales > Erythroxylaceae > Erythroxylum > Erythroxylum echinodendron. The sequence goes on from JANZXR010000003.1 coordinate 31,779,201, forward strand.
AATTACATAAATGTGATCGAGGAAGATGGGTCAAAAGTGAATAAAGGTAAATATCAGGGGTTGAAATCGAAATAAGAGAAAGAAAAGGGACCAAAAAGAAATATGAAAGAAGGGAGAATTATTTGAGACTAGTGGAAGTGGCATCACTTTTTAATCTTTTGATGAAATCTACTCACTTTGGACCCTGCTTTTTATCTCTATCGATTTCATGTGACCTCTGAAAGTCTTCTTAGTCTGCTTCTTCCTCTCTCTCCATTAGACTCATTCCAGTTCATGTGATCAGTAAGTCACTACCCATTTCTCTTTTTCTAGTTTAGAATGCGTTGATTTGTTGAATTTTGAGATTTGGTTCTGGACGTGGTTATTTGAGCTAATCTGATTGAGTTTGGTGTCTTTACTTTTTGTGTTTACATCATTGCTTAGTCGGATTGATTTACTACGGAATTCTAATTGAGTAGAAGGCTCAGTTGGGAGATAGTTGTTGGATTGTAAAATCTTGCTTGCTCTTTTCTATTATTCAGTTTTTTTTTTTGAGATTGGAGATTCGTTTTGGACAAAAGGGTATTCTAAAGATTCATTTTTTAGAATGAGTTTGGTCCTTGTTTTTATTTTGGCACATAGTCTTGAGTAGTCATATCTTGACTGGTTGTTTATAGAAGGTATTAGCTTTGAGATGCAAGCATTGTCTGAGTTTGTTTGGTGAAATTTGATTCTGTTACTGTAACTCCAGGTGGGTTATAAAGGTGAGAAATGGTTGCTGAGTCTTGGTTTCGTAGCCTGTGGAAGATCCCACGAAAGCATGAATCTGTTCCTGAGAAGGCATCGATTGGAGTTTTGGCGTTTGAAGTTGCAAGCTTGATGTCTAAGGTAGTCCACCTATGGCAGTCTTTAAGCGATAAACAGATTTCTAAGTTGAGAGATGAGATACAAAATTCTGCTGGGATTAAGAAGCTTGTATCAGAAGATGAGGAATTTATTGGTGGGTTGATTCGTGCTGAAATGATTGAGAGCACGGTACATGTTGCTAAATCTGTAGCTAGAATCTCAAAGAAATGTAGTGATCCTAGTTTGAAGAGTTTTGAGCATGTTTTCGATGAATTGCTCAAGATTGGTGCTGACCCATATGGATGGACGTTTACATGTAAGAAGATGGACAAAAAGGTTAAGAAAATGGAACATTTTGTTTCGGTCAATGCTACTCTGCATCAGGAAATGGAAATGCTTGCGGACCTTGAACAAACTGTGAGGAGAATGAAGGGCAACAACCCTGAACCAGATAATTTACTCGACTATCAAAAGAAGCTTGTTTGGAAGCGGCAGGAGGTGAAGAATCTGAGGGAAATCTCACTTTGGAATAGAACTTATGATTATGCAGTTCATCTTTTAGTAAAATCACTGTTCACAATATTCAGTAGAATCAATAATTTGTTTGGATATTATCCCGTGGTTTGTTCTGGAGACTCAAGTGTTCCAGATTCTGATTATACCTATAGCAGTCAGTCAGTTTCTGCATTATTGCGTCCTCCGAGGCACCCATCTGAAAATGCTGGTATTCCCAGATTCTCTTCTGGCCCCCTTGACAGGTTCCCTCTGAAATCAGGCACGGTTAGAAAGTCAAATATGACCAACAACTTCTACTCAGGGCCCCTTGGTAGCTCAGCCACCAAGTCAGGCCATAGTTCTGGAAGGAATACCAATGCACACTTCTTTTCTGGTCCAATTGAGAGACCAATTGCAATGTCAGGTCCAATCTCTAGTACAAATAAAAGAAGCAAGAAAATTTGGCGGTCTATTCGATCGCCTTCTCCTCATATAAAGACACCACATTCAACAGCAAATCGACTCACTCAAGTTGGACCATTTAAAGGATGCATGGTAGCAGGAAACAATTCACCTGTGGCCAACTGTCACATTAGTGCAGCTGGTATTCAGTCTGGAATTCTTGATGTATCCAAGGAAAGTAATTCTGGACATCCTCCTCAGAGCAGTCTAACTCATTCCAGCCCATCAATATTCAACTACCAAAGTAAGTTACTGGCTGCTCTTCCGGACACCCTTGGAGCTGCTGCTTTAGCACTGCATTATGCAAATGTTATTATTGTAATTGAGAAACTAGCTGCATCTCCTCACTTGATTGGCCATGACGCCAGAGATGACCTCTATAATATGTTACCAGAAAGTGTAAGATCTGCTCTGAGGGATAGACTAAAGCCATACTCAAAAAACTTGGCTTCATCAGCTTATGATACTGTGCTTGCAGGAGAGTGGACTGAGGCAATGGCGTCAATTTTGGAGTGGTTGGCACCACTTGCTCATAACATGATAAAATGGCAATCGGAGCGTAGTTTTGAGCAACAAAACTTTGTCTCTAGGACAAATGTGCTTCTTGTACAGACCCTTTACTTTGCAAACCAAGAAAAAACAGAAGCGACGATAACTGAGCTTCTGGTTGGCCTAAATTATGTCTGGAGACTCGGGCGGGAACTCAATGCCAAAGCTTTGAAGGAGTGTGCTGGCAATAAGGTATTTGATGAATTTACGGAGTTAGATAAATAGAAATGCTGTCATAGTTGTTGAGATCACTGGCAAAATCCTGGTTGCACTCCCATCAAATGGATTCCAGGTTTGCCAACGCCCGAGATGCTGGCACCTTTCCCAGTCTATGAGGCTTCTCAATTCAATGCATACATTTTGTTTACGCTCCTTCTGCTGAGGAGATCAAGGCAGGGTCTTCACTGAAATTTCTTATACCATGTAGTATTATCAGTCGGTTGAAATTATATTTGAGCTCCCACATAGCTAGCTAGGTTTTACCTTTAATTATGAGTGGAGATTTTCCTCTATTAGTTGCTTAAAGAAGTGGCTGCTTTATCCATTTTGTAAGCTAATGTAGTCTTATTATGCTGCTGTTGGGTAATTTGTATATATTCAGAAGAAATACCTACCTCTGTTTATTGTAAATTTGTTTTGTACGAGTTATAACTATTTGCATTGAGATGAACATTCTGGTTTTAGTAATGTTGTTGTATGTATGACTTGGTTGTAATAAACCTGCTTTGTCTATTATCAGGTTTCTTAAACACATCTTGGTCTTGAACTTTTCAATTTTGCACTCGCCAGAATGGCAATGGCAATAAACTTGTCACTTCCACGCAGCTAACTTCTGGCAAGATCATTTCTTTTTAGCTGTTTCATTGACTATTCCGTGGAAGTGATTTATGATATTGTTGGTAATGAATGCAGTTCATATTCTCAGTGATACTGTTGTTATGTCTTCATGGCTGTTGATTGTACTTTAGATAATCAGGATGACAATTTTGGTCTAGCTCGACTGAGCAACCTAAACCAGTTCAGAGCGTTTAAGACAAATTGCCGCCGTTTTGATAAGTTGTAATGAATGCAGTTCCTAGTCTCACCGATACTGTTGTTATATCTTCATGTATTGACTGTATTTGTAAATAGTTAAGGATGATAATTTTGGTCCGGCTCTGTTAAGCAACTCAAACCGGTTTGTTTTGGGACAAAATGATGCCGTTTTGTTAAAACTTAACAAATGGTGGGTAACTTTCCTAAATACCGGTTTAATTTCCTCTCTAAATCCTGGTTTTCTGTCACTAATTGTACATGTAATGCATCTAGTCAATCATCTGTCCTTTTTTCTTTGAAATACTTAACCAAGATAGGGACATTTTCATTTTCTTGTCTTGTTCTGTTATGAACAACTTTCCTCTCTATCACATCTCTTCTTCTTTTCTTGGATAAGATACTAAGATGAGGCATGGCATGTTAAACTAAAATCTGTTGTTACATGTATTCTGTTAACCCAAAGATAACGACAAAAGGAACAGGAAAAAGTTTTTGATAACAATAATGTTTAAAATGATCAATCAGAACCATAAACAAACAAACAGGAACATTAGAAAATGTGTGGAAAAGGACCATTTGTTGGTATATCTTTGTCTTCATTTCTTTTGGTTTACCATCAAAATCTCAAATGGAATAATCAATTTTGAAGTTTGAAACTTCTTTTTAAAGATTTTTTAATTTTAATTTTTAAAGACTTTAATTAAAAATTTGATTGATATTTAAAGAATTACATGACATTTTCTCCTCAGTTATAATTTATATAACCATTAAATGCATTTATGACAAAAAGTATTTGTGTAATTTTTTAAATATATTGTTATTTTATATCAGTAAAATATTAATCAATTAAACTCGATCTCTTAAGCATGATTTAATGAAAAATATTTTTAATTTAAAATATTCCAATTTTAATTTAAAGAATATTGTTTTATAATTTCAAGAAAAGAACTAATTTTAACAAAAAATGGATAGCGTATTTCATTATAAATTAAGAAATTTTACAAAAATTGAATTGAAAATTAATAGGAGAGGGAAGGCAAAATAAATAATTAAAATATTATATATAAATAATTATTTTCTCAAATTAATTACATAAGCGTTTTATTTATGATAAAGATTATACTCATTTTCAATACTATCATAATCAGGAATATATAAAATTAAAATTTAATATTCTTTATTAATTGAGTTATTAAATTTTAAATAAGAAGCCTTAAATGTTTCTTTGGGTAAGGTTAAAACAAGAGAGAGATTGGAAAGTCATTTCCTTTGAATGGTAAGTGAACCTCAACCTCAAGCCTACGCCTCTCTTTCTCTCCCTAATTTCGCTGTAATCTTGCTGTCATCGTCTCCTCTCTCTCTCCCTCTCTTCTCCTTCTTGTTCGTTCTCTCTCTGTAACCGTTGTTTGGCTTTAATGTCCGCGCCGAGGTCTCGCCGAACGACGTCGTTGAGAGACACCTCCAGTGATTCCGAGAAGTTGGAGGAGGACACTGGAAGCTGGGACGATGCACTCGACTGGCTTAAGCTTGAGGTTCCCCAATTCTCTCACTTTCTTCGTCCTTGTTTCTTTTGTTTTCTTTTTATCTGCATTTTGATTGATTTGTCTCTTTTGTTTTGTTTGAGAACAGAACCCTAACACTCTCTCTTGCTCGGTTTCCCATCGTTCATATTACAAGTGCTTGCTTGAGGCGGAGCGGGTTTTCGCCGAGGTTTGCCTTTCTCAAGAATTATCTTTTCTTGAAGTCGATTCTGCAAGTGCAATTTCTTGACTTTCTTTTAGGATCAGAAGCTATTCTAGTTTTATTGCTTGGAGTTTTTAGGTTTTTGGTGTTTAATTGGTATACGCTTCAAGAATGTAGTTTAGTTTTGATGGAATAGAAGAAGTTATCAAAATTCTAACTTGCACTGATGTTGTGTTTGGTTGTTACTGTGCAAAGCCCACTGATCACGGAAACTACGTTGGGATCAAATGAATGAATGCATCTTTGGTTCTTCCTGCTATAAGTCAAGTATAGACATTCATTAAATGCTAGTTTGAGGCCATGTGGCATCGATTTTCATTTGCCGATCAAGTACCTTGTTTCTTGATGTGTCACTAGTGGCAAGCAAACCAAAGATTTTGTCTTGTACTGGTTGATGTCTTTAGTTTACCCATATGTTTGTGACGATTTAGTTTGACTATAATATTGACATGATAGATTGCCAGCTGTTCTAACATTCAGCGATTTTTCTAAATTCAGTGCAAATATGTTAAAGTTCCATAAATGTATATTAACCAGAAGAAGTTAACTGGTACTCCCATTTTTTCATAATTGGAGCTTACTCAACTGCACAATTACGCAGCTATGTTTTACCCCTAAAGATGCAAGTTTCTACTAAGGCTGTTACTCTGCGAAGATCAATAAACAGTGATCGTTTACTCTTATCAATACTTCTTCTGGTTACCACTATTTTGGTTTCGGAAGTAGTGGTTTATCCACCACTATAACTGTAATGGGGTATCTTTATATTATGATGTCGAAAAGACACCAAACACACGGCATCTTTTATTGTTGAAGCTGTAGTTCTAGTAGCTTCTTGTTTATGTGAATTGAATTTCAATGTCATATATAATTAGTGTAAGCACATTATCTTGGGTCATCTCTTGATGGGGTGATTCATCATATCTAATTAGTATAAGAAAAAGTCTTGGGTCTTTTCTTGATGGGTAGTAAATTGCCAAAAGGTCTGGTTGGGTGGCTTGTTGAGAGTATACAGACCAGGCGGATTGCTAAAGCCATGATGTACAAAGTGCTATCCCAAACACTTTTTGGCAAGCTAGCTGGTTGGTATAGCCAATCCGAGCCCATATGTTTGGCTTGGAAAGTGAATATAAGCTTACCTGTCTAGATCTTTACATTTCAAAGACACTATGTTGAGTTTAAAGAGGAAGTGAAGTGATATTTATAGGCCCTGCCAACTTTTACTGGAATGTACTTAAAATTCTAAAGGAAAATGTTGAAAAGTTATAAAGCCAATTTTATGTGATGTCCTAGGCTATGTGGAGAATCTTGACACTTAACTGTGCACTTTTTATATTCTTAGTGATTTTAACTCAATCAGATCATGCAGGCCAATTAACTTAGTCCAAGTCCAATGATGCCATGGTTTGGTTAGCGATGATATGTGTGTGGCCCTGTGGACATCCTCATTGAGCATTGTGTAGATGCACTTGACATTTGTTTCATCAGCTGTGTCTTTTGTAGCAACTGAATTTGCTTTTATCGGTGATTAGAATTTCTGCAATATTTGATGAGAAAATTTCTTACCTGTTCTCTTTTTGTAACTGTTGGGCTTCTTTGGACAACGTTTGGATATGGACTTTGCTTTCAGGGACATGGTGTTGTGCTTGTTAATACTGATGAAGCTGGCACCTTGATAGTGACTAACTATCGTCTTATTTTTCTGGTAATTTTTGCACTTTCTAACTCTTTATTCGAACATTACTCTGTTTCAGTTGCATACTTCAATTGCATCCCATCTTTAGATTTGTCTCTTTCATGCTATTTTTTCATACAAACATGTAAGAAGCTAATGAATCAAGTTTCTTCATTATAATGAGGTGTAGTCTTCGTGTTACTGCATTCTGCATGCATGCTTCACAAAGAAGTCGTAATTTTACTTTTTAATTCCTTTTCAAGAGTGAGGGAACTGAAAATGTCATTGCACTTGGAACAATTCCACTGGCAACAATTGAGAAGTTCAACAAAATTGTAAGTTGTTATTCTTTAGTATGTTTATCAGATGAATTTGGTACTGGTTTTTTGCATGTGTTAACTATTGTTAAGAATTTTTGTTTGATTTTCTACCCTGGGTTTTCATTCAGCCATATTTATTGGTTGACAATGCGTGCAATTTTTCTTTCTGGGTTGTATCTAGGTTGTTAAGATTCAATCGGCCCCTCGCCAATCAGACAAGACCCCTTCCCGTCGACTTCTGCTGGTCATTGGTATGCATTATACTGGTTCATTTCGTTGAATCTATTTCTCATTTTGTATCAATTTAACTTTTTTGCATTGTGGGAGAAAATATAAACATGAGCTGAGGTTCTTACTATATGTCATTTACTGTGTTAGCTTTTGTGATTCTGTATTTGGATGCATAGACACATTCTGTGGGATTACCATGGGGGTGGGGGTGTACGTTTGGGCTGCATGATAATATGTTAGCTCTGTGGTTGTTCTCTGCTGACTGTCGTTTATGGTGCTTAGCCCATAGAAAATTTAAACTTTATACATGCAAGGCATGGAAAGTGGTTGAATACCTAATCTGCGTGCAGTACTTATATTTTACTTGGTCAGTGGAATGGAAGTTATTCGCATTGCCTCATAATTTATTTTCTTTTTTGATCTTTTGCTTTTGCATTTTCAGAGGTTTCTAGTTGTTATTGTATATGTGGTCCTTGGTTTGACCCTAACAGAATTAAGACTTCTCTTGTATTCTACAGGCAAGGATATGAGAATAATAGTCTTTGGTTTCCGTCCTCGAACAAAGCAGGTGATGCCTCTCTTTATAGAGTTTATTCTGTTCTTGTTCATATGATTTATGATGTTATGGTTTTCATTTTATATGTATAAAATGTTGTCATTGAAAGTAACTTTGGGAGAAGTTCAAATAAATTGCCATTGATTCTCTATTTGTGGCAATTCTGTGGTTTATCTTTTCTAGTAGTTTCCTAGCAATATATACTCTTTGGATAACTCAAGCATAATTATTCCGGGAAACTCACTAGTTACAGCAAAATGCTTTAACTGTTTTTGAGGGATGGTCCTATCCTTTGCTTAGCTGGTTTGAAAAAAAGAGTGCATCTCTCTAATTGATTTTACTAATCTGACAGCAAAAGCAGTTTCAATTCTAAGTGAATAGTGCCTTTGTAAAGTGGATGTCTATCTTTCTGCAAATTAGAGTATGGATTCATGAATGGAAGGAGAAATGGATGATCTTTTGAATCTTGGATTTATCCATTCCTCTATGACCTTTCTTGTCCTTTATCCCCTTTTTATATCCTTTTAGTAAACTATTCTTCAATTCCATGCTTCTGTTTGAGTGCTGAATTTAATACAATGTACTTAACAGAGTGTGTTGTTTATTTTCACTGTGTAGAGGCGGATGATATATGATGCATTGTTGAGGTCTACGAAACCATCTAGACTCTGGGATCTTTATGCTTTTACTTGTGGGCCTTCCAAATTCACTAATCTTAACCCCAAAATTCGACTTCTGAATGAATATTTTCGTCTTCTTGGAAGAGGCTCCTTTTCTGCGTCGATGGAAATGATTGAGCAGGGGTCATATACATTTTCTAATGACTTGTGGAGAATCAGTAGTATTAACTCAAATTATACAGTGTGTGAGAGCTATCCATTTGCCATGATTGTTCCAAAATCAATTAGGTAAGGTGCTTAATCATTGCAGTGCAGCAAAAGAATGGAATTGGACACAAAAAAAAGAAAAGAAAGATTATGCAGTGAGATCCATAATCTTTTCCTTGTCACTCACTAGTACTGTTTGTCATGGCCAACTAAATCTGAATTTTATAACTCATACTTGCATGGTCCAATGGTAGCGAGGAAGAAGTGCTCCAAGCATCCACGTTTCGTGCTAGGTGTCGTTTGCCAGTAATATCTTGGTGTCATCCTGGTATGGAGGAACTGAAATTATTATTTTGATTATCAGGATTTTCATTCTTATACCTGTACATATATTTATACAGAAACAGGGGCAGTCCTTGCACGTTCATCCCAACCGTTGGTTGGTCTTATGATGAATATGAGGAGGTAAGACAAAGTTTGCTTTTTCACCACCCATTAGGAATATTTTCATGATATATCCTCTTTTCCTTTTTCCTGGTTATGTATGACTCTTTGAAATTTTTGAACGAGCTTACAGCAATGCAGATGAGAAACTTGTTGCTGCACTTTGTGATCAACTTGGAGGTGCAAGGGGGAATAGGAGGTATGATTTTCAGTTGTTTCTGTCTTGTATCCCTCTTTTTATATATTTTTTGTGTGTTCTAGAGTTGTATTCTAAAGCGATTTTAGCAGTGCATGATATTGTGCTGCTTGTCTTTACGTTTCTTTGATTGGTTAATTTGGAATGTTTTTCTTTTGTATGTTATGTTCTGAAACTATGCTTAAGAGAAGCTAGAGCACTTTTTGATACATATAACTTAGCACTGAAAATATGGGGAGCTCTTTGTATTGTTATTATTTTCCACTGAAATCTGATGTTTTGATGTTGATAGAAACTTGAGTAGTGGCAAACCAGATTCATGATGCTCTGATTTGATTTTTTTATTTGCTTGTTTATAAGAAGTACTTCATCTCAATCTATTTCCTAACATGTTCTCCAGTGGCTTACCTCGTTTTTTCCCATTCTTTCTCAATTTTAGAAAGTTATACATTGCTGATGCAAGACCCAGAAAGAATGCTTTAGCAAATGGAGCAATGGGAGGTGGTTCTGAGTCATCTTCTAATTATTTTCAGTCTGAGGTATTTTTATCGAAAGTTCCCATTTTTTTTATATTGTCATCAACTTTAATTCATCTGATCTAATCTCCCCTTTAAATTTCTTTGCAATCTCATCAGATTGTTTTCTTTGGGATAGACAACATACATGCAATGAGAGAGAGCCTTTCTCGTCTAAGAGACTACTTAGATACCCATGGCACCACTTCTTCAGATGGAATGTCATCATTTTTGGTCAGTCCTGAAGTGCCATAAAACGGCTGCTTCACTAGTAACAGACTGCTGATATGTGGATTGATTAATGTTTTTATTGTACACTGTTATATATTAGCTGCATTTAATTCATGGAGGGCTATAATGAACAACAATTGAAATGACTACCTGTTGAAGAATACTCATACTTTTCATGTACTGACCCATGTACTTACATAGTTGAGAAACTTCTCCGTAACGTTAATCTTGAACAGATTTGTGGCTCTCATTAATGTTCCTATTGATAAATATTGATTTTTTCAGAGACATGGTGGTTGGACTTGGGGTGGAGGCAATCTCAGCAGTATGTCTGCTTCTGTATCATCCCTCGGTGATAGTGGTTGGCTTATACATGTCCAGAGTGTCTTGGCTGGTGCAGCTTGGATTGTCGCTCATGTTGCTATGGAATCAGCTTCAGTGCTTGTACATTGTAGGTAAGCAATTGTTCATTCATGCTGTGATGGTGATACCTGAAGTTAATATAAATTGTAGAGTGTACTCATGCTATCCTTTTTTTAATTTTTATTTTTTTCTAGATTTGTTAAATTTTACATATTCTTTTTAGTTTTTTTTGGTTAATTATTGAGTTCTTTCCTTCATGCTATACTTGGTTACTTATTTAGTGCATGTTGCAAGCAGAGAAAGCAGTGGCTGAGGTATTTTTGTTTCTTAAAAATTCAAAGTATTGATTTGTCGCTTCTATTCCACAAAAATGTTAGAGAGAGGGAGGGGAGTGGGGTTGGGGAGGTCCTGCAGTTCCTGGTCTTTCTTTTTCACTCCGTGAAGAATGCAAATGTCTTTTTGCTATTTTCTACGCAGATAATGGAGCTTTTACTTTGGTTTTCTTAAAGTAAATTTCAGAAAATTTAAAAGCAAGTGATTGTGCTGGACATATTTAGTTCCATCCTATATCAAAGGAATGAATGCTGCTGGTTTGTGCCGATGACCTCGTCTAGATGTTGAGCTTGTGATGGCAATTTATGCTTCTTAGACCCAGCTTGATACAAAAGCTGAAATAATTAGCTATAAATATACAAAGTTCTGAATTTTTTTTAAGTGTAATGGGGTTTCAGATGCACATGGTCATTTGCATAAAGCAAATATTCTTTGAGCAGATGATTGACTTTTATTTGCAGCTTTATTTGTGATCTTCGTTTTGTCTTGTCTCTGTTTTATCACTCTCTATTTAATATCTGATAACATTTCGTTTCATTTCTTCTGCAGTGATGGGTGGGATAGAACTACTCAATTGGTTTCACTCGCTAACTTGTTGCTCGATCCGTACTACCGAACTTTTAAAGGGTTTCAGGTGCTACCACACCTGCTATATTGATTACAAATTTTTCTTTCAAAAATGATTAAACTATGCCTCTTATGACTTAATTACCATGTTATCATGTGGTTCCAGTAACTAGGCTTCCTTTGCTACTAGAAAATATTTTTCATTTGCTGTTTTCTAAATTTTCAAGAATGTCAATAACTGAAGAAAATGATATCCAAAATAGTCTATAAAATGAAATCTTCAAGGGAACAAATCAAGACACAATTTCATTCTTACGATATTGGAGTAAAACAAAGAAAACAACAAAAAGATGTTTTCTAAAAGACTAGAAAAGGAAACGTTGGGAGATTGTTTTGTAAGGGAACATTTTCTATTTCGATATAGCAAACAAACCAAAAAAGGAAAAATGATTCTAGTCTCTGTTACCGACTACATACTTTTTGTTTTGCCATCTTTGTGGTCAGTCCTTGTTTTTAAGACTTCATCTTCCGGATCCACCCGAATACCTTCAGAAAAGTAAATAGTTTACATCTGTTACTTATGTTACTTTGTAGCTTGCCTTCTTACATGAAGGTTTTAACTCTGTGGGACATGCTTGAAAATTTTTACAGGCACTTATAGAAAAAGACTGGCTAGCATTTGGTCATCCATTTGCAGATCGCATGGGGATGCCAACTATATCTGGGAACGGCAACATGCCTTTTGAATTATCTCGACAGTCCTCTGTTCCAGCTTCATCTATGCGCCAATCTTCAGCAGCTCCAACACCCAGTTCTCATTCTCAGAGCAACTATTCTCCCATATTTTTGCAGGTAAATGGTCATATATCAATTTTCTTTCTTTGCATTTTATCCTGATCTTTATGACTGTTCTAGTAGCAACTTGTTGATATGATACGAGTATACATTTTTTGTCATAATAGAGATGCGCTACTTTTGTTTTATTTTATTTGTTTCATGCAACTTTTGGTCAGATTCATGTTTTTGGACGAGGAAGTATTGTATCTATTACAATCTGTTCTTATCATCCTCATGAAGCTTTTTAATGATTTCTTGAGGTTTTGTATGAAGTTCCTCAGTTTTCAATTTAAAGCCTCTGGATGCTAGTAGGTTTTAAATTCCTTTTGTTGGGAGATCATTAGTGTAATAGTGTGAGGCTAATGATATTATAGTGATGCCCATTTTGTGTATGTTCTTTCTTGGCACTCCAAGTTTAACTAGATTTTCACTCCATATTCTAATCTTTTCTTTTAATTCCTAAATTTTGCTGGTTGAAACTTCTGAGCCTTGTGATGTAATTATCATGTTCTGCTAGTTAAGAGTTTGTATAGATGTCATCCAGGCCTCCTATGGCCTCTCATACTTTCTATTTTGTTTTCTTTAGTTAGATGAGAGACAAGTCTCCCGTTTAAAAACTGAGACGAAAACACTAAAGTTCGTAGATTCTTTTCCTCTGGCCATTACATATTGGTAGACTTGTTAGCAGATGATAGGCTTTGCAAAGTTCATAAAGAGTTTTCAATGTTTTATGGGGAATTTGAATGTTTCTTTCTAAATGCGCTGGGGTAGAGCATTCAGTTCCAACTCATATCAGCCATTGACAAGACGACTGTGCCTTTAGAGCCTTGTTGGACAACTTAGGGATAATTATGGACAGGATTTGTGCCAAGTTTGAAACCTACTTCTGGTTGTGTTGGGAGTGAATTTAAGAAAGATGGTGCGTTGCCTTTCTTTAGCAACTGACAGTTTTACATCATCTGTATTTTGCAGTGGATTGATTGTGTTTCTCAGTTGCTGAGGATATATCCTTTCGCTTTTGAGTTCTCTCCGGTATGTGCTTCATCTGCATACGAGTTGTTTCTTTGAAAATATCGTATTTAAAAATGTGAACTAATTTGGCCTCTTAATATATTTGACCAACTTTTTTATGCAGGTCTTCTTGGTTGATTTAATGGACTCTGTGCTTTCTTGTCGTTTCGGAAACTTCTTCTACAATAGGTGATCTCCCCACTTCCTTTGTTAAAAACTTACGGATTTTTCCTAAGGGATGATTTTTACTCATTTCTGAAATGTGTGATGAACTTCAGTTATTGTGGGATACCTGTTTCTTATTGCATAATGTCAATTTTCAGTGAAAAGGAGAGACATCAAGTTGGAGTCTCTGAAATTTGTGGATGCTTGTGGGCCTATTTGGCTGATCTGCGTTCTTCTGAAGGAAGATCTCATGTGCACTGTAATTTCTTTTATAACCCACTGAGACATGTTGGTCCGTTGTTGCCTCCGGCAGCAGCTTTAGCACCAACTTTATGGCCACAATTTCATCTACGGTGGGCTTGTCCTTCCGAAGCCCATGCTGGGGAGCTCCAAGATCAGTGCAGGGAGATGTCTTTAAAGTTATCTGAAATCCAGAAGGTAAGAAGTCCTTTTATCTTGTTTCATATTGTCAAGTTTACCCTCATATCGAAACTTAAATATTCTTCTCTCAAACATGCTATTGGCATTGATACAACTCACTGATTTTGCGTGTGAAAATTTCAACAGGCAAAAGACACTGCAGAAAGGAAAGCAAAAGAGGCATCAATTGCCATGGAATCGTTAGCTACAGAGCTACGAAATGAAAAACAAATCAGTGGTTCTGCTGTGGCCTTGGCCAAGAAAGCCAGCAAAGAAAATGCAGTCATCAAGAGAGCCATTCAGTCATTAGGCTGCAATGTTCATTTTTCCACCAGTGGAAATGCAGCAGTGGATATCGAAAGCAGCCTGATTGGATGTCCTCAAACATTAATGTCTTCCCCTTCAAGAAGAGAATCAGATGCTACTATACCACCTAATGACAACACGGATCTCTCTGTCTCCATTAGTCTAGTTGGAGATAATGTTGCTTCTGATCATCCATTTAGTCGAGTATGTGAAGTTTTATGCCCGTTAGGCTCTCGAGACGGACGCTGCAGGTGGCCAGATGCTGGTTGTGCCCAACTAGGTAGCCAGTGTGTTGGTGTCAGAGCAAATTTTGATGCAATTGACAGGCTTTCCATTTATGACAGTTATTTCCAGTTGGACTAGGGAACTCCCCAATAATCAACCCAGAGCTTGAGCTCTACTCATCAGGATTTGATGGGTGTCTTGAGTTGGATGGTAGATAAAAGCTTGTTTGAAGAAGTTTAGGGTTTTATTGAAGCAGCAAGACAGAGCATAGGATGGCAAGATTAGTGGATAGAGCCGTAGATATTTTTTATGGGTTTCGGGAGTAAGTGTACAGAGAGTATTAGAGTAAGAGGTGAAAGCATAATTTGTAGAACATCGCTGAAAGCTGGGAGGAAGACTGCTGGAGGTGATTTACTGGACCTTGTGTTCTTTATATTAGTCATTCATTTTCTCTAAAGAACTTGAAGAGATTTTTTGTATCCTATGCCATAAATGAACACAAGGTTCTATTAATAAAGAAGCTATTTGACCTTTACTCTGGTTCATATATTTCCTCTTCTCTTGTTTTTGCCTTTTCACTTATTTAAACTGACAAACAGTGAAAAGTTTTTCGCTATCTCTAACACTGGTTTGTAACTTTAATGTTACAAAAATATTTTTCTTTATATCTTAATCAAATTTGCGAATATTATACTGGACTTAGTAACAAATTAGATTTTGGTATAATACTGTACTAGTATTGGTCAATAGTAAGTACTGTTTTAGGTAATTTTTTAAATTTAAGTTTTTGAAATTTTTTAAAATTTACAAAATAGTTTATTGGTATATTGTACAGATGTAAGATATACTTTAGAAGTTTACATCAATCTTGTTTTCAAAAATTATAATAATAGATAATAATTACAATAAATATCAAATAACAATAATTTTTAAATATTTCACATATAAATAATAATTACAATTAATATTAAAAAAGACAATCATTATAACACAAATATAAAATTAAGAATCATACAAACTACAAAGTATTTAAAATATTACAATAATACAATTTTATCATTTTAATAAATAATAATTACATTAAAACATCTAATAAAAAGAACAATAAATATTCTTAATTATTAAAATTTACCAAAAGAAAATTTACCAAAAGAATTCATGACGAGGAACCAATCAAGTAGAAGTTAAATCTGAAACAAAAGCATTTACAATTACATTACATATATAGAATTTAACAAAAACATTAAATATTAGAAAATTAAAAGAAAACGAAAATAATTAGAACGAAATTCAATTGTCAACAGCCGGTACCTACAGTCGGTATAAAAAATGTTGACACCATTCTGTCCGTTCCAGCCGGTATAGAACGGTATTCAAAAGCTTGATTTTAATATAATATTCATTACCTCTTAAAAATGTTAATATAGATAGTTTTATGTATTTATTTAAACCTTTTGTAAAATGTTAAAATAAAAAATTATAC
>JANZXR010000003.1:31807194-31822355 GCA_027575705.1 Erythroxylum echinodendron
AAATTAAAACTTCACATTAAACATTTTATCAAACTTACATATTCAAATTCTCAAATTAACACAAAAATTACAAAAAACATTTTCAATATCATAAAAGGCTTTTTATCTAACACTTTATACGCAATATGTATAATCTTAATATAACCAAACATTCACGTTTAACACTAAAAACATGCCTTTTTTGTAGAAATAATACACTTATAAGAGAGTTTACCTCAAACAACGCACGATGAGTAAGACAATAATCAAAAAAGATCGGAAAATGCGAGAGAAGAAGTTGGAAAACTCTTCATCGAATGGTTTGTGAGGAAAGGAGAAATGAAGGCGTGAGGAGAAGGGGGGTCGACGCCCGACTTATAGGCACTGGATTACTGACGGAACATAATATTCCGTCGATAATCTAGGTTTCCAGACGACGCAACCGCCGACAGTTACCGACGGACAAGAAAATTTCCATCTGTAAAAAAGCGGCAATTTATAAAGGTGGAAACTCAAATACCGACGGAACAATAA
Organism: Erythroxylum echinodendron; assembly: GCA_027575705.1. Taxonomy (NCBI): domain Eukaryota; kingdom Viridiplantae; phylum Streptophyta; class Magnoliopsida; order Malpighiales; family Erythroxylaceae; genus Erythroxylum; species Erythroxylum echinodendron. Next base: position 31,807,708 of record JANZXR010000003.1, read on the forward strand.
TTCCGTCGGTAATCTAGGTTTCATTGCCGACAGTTACCGACGGACACAACATTCTGTCGGTAAACCATCGGTAACTTAACCTGGTGGAAACTCAAACACCGACGGAACAATAATTCCGTCGATAATATTCCGACGGACACAAAATTCTGTTGGCAAAACATCGGTAACAAAAATTTTCCCTACAGTATTGCTGACGGATGTATTTTCCGTCGCTAAATCACCGTATATTCCGACGGAATTTTTACCTTCCGTAGGTAAGTAGCGACAGAAATCGTTCCGTCGGTAATATTCCGATGCTATTACGTGCTTTTCTTGTAGTGTATTAAAATAGCCTGCATCTTGAGCTGCCACATACCGAAGTTAATGCTTCAGTCAAACTTTTCAATAGAGGTCTTCGTTATCGTCATAATGGCTAAAAATTGATATTAAGACTATTTTCGACAAGTAGGCCCCATATGTGAAACCGGAACATCAAAAGCACTGAACACGACCCACAGACAAAGTCGGGACATGAGCCCTACAAGCAAAATTGAACTTCGCTTACAAAACAGAGGCAGTGGGCCCCACAAGATAAATTCGAAGTTGTAGGTCCCGTTTGGACTCACAATAAAATATAAGTTACTTTCTAATGTGGATGATCCACCTTAGTGGCAACCACAAAGCATACGGATGATCCACCTTAGCGGCAATCACAAAGCATACGGTAAGTTAGACCAACAAGGGAAGCTCTGATACCAGTTTGTTAAGCAAAATGCCTTCGGATCGAATATTGGTTAAATTTAATAGCCCGAATGTTAATAATGAAAAATTAAAGACGAGGCAAAATAAATGAGATAGGATACAAGAATTTACGTGGTTTGGTCAATGTGACCTATGTCCACGGCCGGAGGGTGAGCCAAAATTCACTAATATGTGGAGAACGTACAATAAAAGACTTTACAATATTTCTCAATGAGAGAAACTGAAAGAAAAATGAAGGAATGGTATTTCGTTTGGTGTGAGTCCTAAAGCCTCAGCATTTCCTCTATTTATAGCAAAATTTTAGAGCACCCGTCCAAGCTCAATTCCTGCGCAATTCTCACCAGAACGTGAAGACAAAACTTTGGCCACAATTCACGCCAGGACATGGCCATAAGTTTTAATATTTGTTGGCCATGCAATTTCCTCAATTTCTATTATGAAGGGACCAAGGCACACTAGTCAACAGATAGTAATATAAAAGCTGAACGTACGTCAAATATAGTAAGACAAAAGTGTAAGACAAAGAGGGAACACAAGGTAGAGAACAAAAGAAAATGGTTTGTAAGTTCATCTCTAATTATTCCACTAAAATTTTAGACCGAATTTGGTGTAAAAGAGAATATTTTAAGAATCTTTTTACACTAAATTTGGTGTTACTCCAACCATTCTACACCAAATTTTTATACTAAATTATTTTCAAAGAATATAGCATAATAATTTAGTTATTAACTAAATTAATTTATATTTATACAATGATTTATTTTTATTTATTTATGCATTTATGAATGACCTTCCAAACTATTAATTATTTATGTTAAATTAATATTCTCAAGTGCTTTAGTCTAGTTCTAATTTCAAATATTTTCGTAGAGTTTTAATTTTTTAAATCAATATTATGGTTTAAATTTATGTATTTCAATTTTAATTTTTATTCTTAACATATTTTATTAATGAATTTATAACACTTATAAATAAAAATTATAAATAAATATTAAAAATAAATTTAATATTATATTCAATATTAGTGTCATTTTAAATATCTCAATGAGATCTTTGTAATGATATATTTTATATAAAGTAATATATATTTTAAATTTAATTACTTAATAAATTATATAAATAAATCAAATTGTGAGAAGGAATATATTAAAAAGAAAATAGACAAAGTTGTCTTTTTACAACTTTTTGTGCATGAATAGTAACACACCAAATTTAGTGTGTTGCTATTCATTATACCATTTTAATGTTGAATTTTAATGTCTTCCTTGGAGTGATGTGCCATCCGTGGAGATGGCCTAATAATCTTCTACTTTTCAGAGAAAGTTGATGGAAGCTTCACAGTTACAAAAAAATATCCTTTATGAAGACTACGTCAAGTCAATGAATTGTCTTCAATAATGCATATAAGCTTACGAATGGCCATTTTCTATTATTAGATAGCTTCCACCTCATCGTTCAACAATAATGGCTTCTTCTTCTTCTTCTTCTTTCGCCACTAACCCATTGAACTACGACGTTTTCTTGAAATTCAGGGGTAAAGACACTCGTCGCAATTTCACCAGCCATCTCTATGCCACTTTGCGTCAAAAGGATCTCCAAACTTTCTTTTACGACGATGATCTCAAAAGAGGAGAAGACATTGCTCAGTCACTTCCCCAAGCAATCAAAGATTCTACTGTTGCTGTCATTGTTTTCTCAAAAAACTATGCATCTTCCAGTTGGTGTCTTGATGAGCTTGTAGAGATCATCGAGTGTCATCGAACTTATGGACAGATTGTTGTACCTGTCTTTTACAAGGTAGATCCATCTCATTTAAGAAAACAATCTCATGATATTGCAGCAGCTTTTGTTAAACACGGGCAAAATTTCAAGAATGCACGCAAGATTCTAAGGTGGAGGGATGCCTTGACTACAGCTGCCAATCTATGTGGGTTTAATTCTAAGGAGTTCAGGTATGTTTTAGTTTGTATGGTCAATCTAAGTAAAGGGTTCTTTGTTTTTCATTCATTTAAATTGGGTTTCATTATTTTCAGGAATGATCATGTGCTTATTAACAAAATCGTTAAGAACATTTTGGAAAAACTAAACCATTCAACAGCATATGATGATTTTGAGCACTTAGTTGGCATGGACTCGCGCATTGAGGAAATAAAAGAAGTATTTACTATTAACCCATTGGAGATTCGTATTTTAGGAATTTGGGGGATGGGCGGTGTTGGTAAAACTATCACGGTTGAAGTAATATATCATAAGATGTCCTATCAATTCCAAGGTCGTTGCTTTATACATAATGTGAGACAAAATTCAGAAAATGGTGGAATGCAGAAGTTACAAGAAGAACTTTTTTCAAAAGCATTAGGGGAAGAAAATCCAATACAAAATATGTTTAGTGGAGGAGTTGGACCATTTCTTAAAAGAATACTTGGTCGCAAGAAGATGTTAATTGTTCTTGACGATGTGAGTGATCCTCTACAATTAGATTGTTTAATTGGAAATCCATGTTGGTTCAAGTCAGGAAGCATGATTCTCATTACTAGTAGAGATAGGCAGGTATTTGGAGAGAGGGTTGATTTTATATATGAAGTTAAGCCATTAAATTATGATGAAGCCCTCCAACTTTTTAGTAAGAGTGCCTTCAACCAAAAATATCCAAGGGACGATTATGTGTCCTTGTCAAACTCGATTATGAAATATGTACAAGGCAATCCTTTGGCTTTGAAGGTTTTAGGTTCTGCTCTAGTCGGGAAAAAGCAAAATGAGTGGAGAAGTACATTGGATCAATTGTCAAAAGTTTCAAATAAAAATATTCAACAAGTGCTACAAATTAGTTACAATGGCTTAAACAGAGTGGAGAAGGATATCTTTCTTGACATTGCATGTTTCTTCAAGTCTGATAGCACATATGTTGTGAAGAAAGTGCTTAAAAGTTATGGTTTCAATTCAGACATTATAATTAGTGTTCTTGAAGACAAATGCCTTGTAGATGCTTCCAAAGGCATGTTAGACATGCATGATTTGTTGCAAGAAATGGGAAAGGAAATTGTTCGTCAAGAAGCTAAATATCCTAATCAACGTAGTAGATTATAGGATCCCAAAGATATTTATGAAGTACTTGTAGGAAATAAGGTAAGAAATTTTTAATTCCTGATTTACTAAGAGAAATTTTTTATTGCTATAATAACTTATGTATATATTTTGGGTTTTTTTTGTTAGGAGGCTGAGACGGTGGAAAGTATCATTCTAGATTTATCTAAAATAAGAGAGATAAATTTAAATCCACAAGTATTTATGAAGACGTCTAACCTTAAATTTTTCAATTAACGGAGAAAGTAATCTACATCTCTCTCAAGGTCTTGATTATCTTCCTAATACGTTAAGGTATCTTAGGTGGGATAAGTATCCATTAGAATCTTTTCCACCTAATTTCCAACCAGAGAATTTTGTAGTGCTCAAATTATCTAACAGCAACATCAGACAATTATGGAACGGAGCCCAGGTACAAAAATTATACACTACTTAAAAAGTTGGAAGTAATCCTAGATTGAATTAATTAATTCTTTTATTATTTTTGTTAATTACAGGAAGATTCAGTGGTACCTCAACTTAAATATCGGATGTCCAGTATGATTGTCAGTGGCTTTTGGAGATTGGCAAGGTTAAAGTCCCTAAGTTTGGTAAAGAACAAAAGCATAACTCATCTTCCCAAAAGTAGAAGTGGGTTTCTAGAAGCTCTTGAAGTTCTTGATCTATGGGGTTGCTCAAATTTGAATACGTTTCCAGAAATTTCAAGCAACATAAAGGACCTAAGCTTAAATAAAACTGCTATAAAACAGGTACCTTTGTCATCAGTTGAACTCCTAAGCAAATTGAAGTACTTATTGATGAGAGATTGTAGAGAGCTTGAAAGCCTTCCAAGCAACTTTTTTAGCAAATTGACATCTCTCAAAGAACTTGATCTGGATGGATGCTCACGCTTTAAGGCACTTCCTGAAGTCTTGGAGCCTATGGATAATCTGAAGTATCTTTTCTTGAGTGAGACAGCTATAGAGAAGTTGCCATCTTCTATCAGCAATCTCAAAGGGCTCAAGGAGTTGAGGATGAGAAATTGTTGGAAGTTTGAATTTTGCACAAAAAGTTTCAAAAGTTGTTTTTTAGAAGACCACCATGGATTGGGTTCGTCGTTACTAAGTTTAAACCTTTCCAACTGTAATTTGAGGGAATTGCCTGAGGACTTGAGCTTTTTATCTTCTGTAGAATTTCTATATTTGAGTCAAAATGATTTTGAGAGAATCCCTGCCACTATCAAACAACTTTCAAGATTGAAATATCTTTATATAGACAACTGCAAAAGGCTTCTATCCTTGCCTGAACTTCCATCAAGTGTCTCCAAATTATACGCCCGTGGCTGTATATTGCTGAAACAAATATGGACCCTTAAACAACTACCCCTTGACTCACGAGAACCTGCCTACAGCTTCCGTTTGTGGAATTGCTTGAAGTTAGATGAAGATGAATGCCAGACAGTAGTAAATGCACTGTTGAGAAATTATCTAACTGCTCATACAAGAATTAAAATGCAGAAATCATTGGTACGTAAATCTCTATCTTTTTCTCTTTCTTTATCTGGGTCTGTATAATCATTAGTTTGAGTAGACATTTGTGCTGTCCAGACATATTTTGGAATGGTCTATCCAGGAAGTAGAACTCCAGAGTGGGTCAAGTATCAAAGCTTGGGTGATTCCATTCGAATCCACCTTCCTTCTCATTGGTTTAATCATCTTTTTCTGGGATTTGCTTTCTATCTGTGCCTTGATTCTGTGGAGTATGATCGAGAAAGAATTTGCAATCTTAGATATGAATGCTATTTTGGAGACAGTCACCATTTCTCCTCCTTTGATAGAATGTATGGTCCACTTCCCAGAGCAGATAAAGAACATATGTTAGTCTTCATCAGTAAAAAGCTTCGTGCATTGGTACGTGGATATGGTCATTTTAAAGAGGATGTAGCCTTTTTCAAGTTCAGCATGTCTAACTACACAATCAAAAGGTGTGGGATCATTCCACTGTACACCCAAGAAGATCAGGAAGAATTCTGTCACAAATTCAACTTTCCTCCTCCAGTGTCCACGGTGAAGATAGAAGAAGTTGAATGCAATGAAGTCACTGCTTCAAGTTCAATGCTCCCACTGGGTGGTGGAACAGAGGAACTTCGTTGATGGTTTCACATGTATGTATTTTCTTTCTAACATTCTTTTCATGTCATTAGTTCTAACTTATGTCATTCTTGTAACTCCGGATGATTTGTTCATGTAACCGACAAATGTACGAGGGTTATGTTCCAATGAATTTTGGTGAATATTTGAAGAAAATGAACAAGTTTATTGTTGCTCCCTGTTTTTCTTTGTTTCCCTGTAAAAGCTTTCTAAAATGAATTCATGCTTACTCTGTTTATTCTATGGTTGGTATTAGGAGTGGTGAATGAGGTGACCATGTCACATTGCAAGCTGCTGCAGATTCTGAATGAGCAACTTCTACTGTTTCAATGTTTCCGTTTTGTTTTACTGATTCTCTCCATGTTTCTCTGTTCTTATTTGCTAATTGGAACATATACAAGAAAGGTTCTTGAGTCTAACTTTCAAATTTATGTAAGCTTTTGTATTAGTTTTCTTGCGTTCTGTTTTATTTGGAACCATTTTACATTGATGACTAATGCACCTTACCACCCGAACTGCTGCAGTATGGTATAAAGATTTTTGTTATAACATCTTTCAAGGATATATGTTACATTGAGATCTTGCCACACTCTCAAAAGCTTGAAGAAAGCGATTTCCCAATTGCCTTTTCAAATTTTCGTCTTGCAAGTGATCTATCCAACAAAGATTTTGTCTGATAGTTTCTTGTATTTATTTTCTTGAGCTTTTGGGCAGAGGTACAATATAACTCCGGATATCCTGAAGGAGGTAAACATTTTGGGACTGAATTATGTATCAGATCAGTTTTGAAATGAAAAAGATAGATACTTGCCTCATGGCATGTCGTGAAGCATGAAATCTCTGTTTCCTCTCATTTTATGAACTTTGCATACGTTGCTATGATCGATCTTGAAGATATTGAAGCGTGAAATAGGCCTCTGAAAGAGCTAGTGATACGAAAGAAACAATGGCTGATGCAATGGAATATGGAGAAGTTAAAGCAGCAGAAGCCTATGATGGAGCTAAACAAAGGCTGAAGATGGTGACAGACGTTGCGTCGGATTCGGCTGATGAGGTTAAAGACAGAATGGATGGAGCGATGAGTTACGGGAAAGAGAAAGCGGCTGATGCCTATGATGAAACTAAAAAGCTGTTCATTGCTAGAGACGCGGCTTCAGATAGAGCTGCTGACGTTAGGACCAACAATAGCTAGGACCAGATCTTCGTTGTCAAAGTGGAACTCAAACTTGTGGGTGTGTTTTGACCAATTCTGCTCATTGAAACTGTTCAGAAAGCTAGAGCTTGCAGTAGCAATATCCTCTTTTTTGCCATGTTTTACTTATCATTTCTCCTATAGAAGTCTCCATCTTTTCGAGAGAAAGGTAGTTTAAATAGCAGATTGAAAATGAAGTAAGGAAATGATGTTCTGAGGCATTTCATCTGATGAAATCTTTCGCAATTTACAAATGAAATTAGTCTTGTTGAAGTTCTAGGCTAAATCAGACACGCTGATCAATACTTTACTGGTTTGGAAGGGCCAGGATTGAGAATGCTTCTTTTGGTGTGGTTCCCTTTTCTTCTCAAAGCATCAATACTTCAAATTCCTGCCTCATATCAGACATTCACAGTTGAAGGAGCTTTGACTTGTTTTCTTTTTGTCTAATCAGTCTGATTCATCATTAATTTATTAAAAATCAGATTTAATATTTTCTCTTAGCTTAAGTTTTTATCGGAATTCAGAACAGAGAAATATGTATGATTCACCTCTTAATTTTTTATCCTTTCCAGTGTTACCATGTATGCATACCCATTCACAATATCTTCTAGTAATCCAGACTTATCATATGCTCTTTAGCTTTCTTCCGGAAGACCAATGGTTTAGAATCGACAGAGAAGAAGTGGTAATTGTTTCCAAAATAGCAATCATATCTAAGATTGAACATTAGTCCATCACAATAATTCACATAGAAACCAAATCCCAGAAAACGATGATTAAACCAATGCAAAGGGAGGGATATTTGAACGGACCATCCATGCTTTGATACTTGAACCAGTTTGGTATTCTACTTCCTCGATCGATAACTTCAAACTGGGCCTGACCAACACCTAGTTATTAACGATTATACCTAAATAAATAAAGAGAGAAAGCCAGACAGTTAAATACCAATTTTTGCCTTTGAATTCTTGAATGAGTAGTTAGGTACATCAGTGCATTTACTACTGCTTGACATTCATATTCTTCCATCTTTAAGCAATTCCGTAAATGGAATCTTCTCCTACGCACCTGCGAGCCAAGAACTAGTTTAAGGGTCCATATTTGTTCAAGTGATCTACAATCGTTGGCAAGTAATGTGAAGACACTCGACAGAAGTTTTGGCAAGGATAGAAGTCTTTTGCAGTTGTCTACATTAAGATATTTTAATCGTGAAAATTGTCTGATGGTTGCAGGGATTCTCTCAAAATCTTTTAGACTTAAATCTAGAAATTTTACGGAAGATAAAAACTCAAATCCTCAAGCATATCATCAACACCTAGTTAAAGTCTCACCGAAGTGCAGTGTTCGGAGAAATTCGATAACACGCAACCTTATCTTTATTAAATAAAGAGGTTATTTTTGATAGACCCACGTGCAATGTGTCATCAAATCCTCAAGCAATTTCCTTAAATTACAATTGTCAACCTTACAAAGCCAATGCGTGACGGTCTTGTACGAAACCATTTTCAAAATTTAAATAAGACACATGTAAATCATTGAACCCTTTGAGATTGCCAATAGACGATGGCAACTTCTCTATGGCTGCATACTTAAAGACGTTCCAAATTATTCTAACAGCTGAAGCTGAAGGAACTAACAATGATGGTGGCTTAAGCTCCATTTGTGTTAAGAATAAGGAGACGTTACCAGTGCAGTGAAACTGCAGATTATCCCTAATTGATCTCAATCTATAGAAATAGAGAGTTTGAGTAGAAAAGCTTTCAATATTCTACCGTATAGTAGAGGTCGAAAGAAAAAATAAAGAACAAAATATGAAAATTCATAAACACAAGTTATTCCTCAGCCTACTATATGCTACTTTGAAAGAAAAAATTGTGGGAACTGCTAGTGTTTGTTTGCTTTTCTTCACACCTTTGAAGCAATCTCTTTTACTTGGTCTTCATATAACACCATCCATCTTGAAGATCTTGTATCTATGATCTATAAGACCAGACAGCTATTGTTACACTAAATCACAAGAACTTAACATGATAAAGGACAATGAAAACTCATATATTTTATAAAAATTGCAAACTGAAGTTGAATCAGTGACCTATTCATTTCATTCAACTTCTTCAGTCTTCATCGTAGACATTGGAGAAGGAAAGTCGAATGTTTGACAGAATTTATCCTGATCTTCTTGGGCGTACAGTGGAATGACCCCGCACTTTTTGATTGTACACTTAGACATGCGTACAGTGAACTTAAAAAAGACTACATCCTCTTCAAAATCACCACATTTACATATCCAATCTCAAAACATTTTACTAATGAAGACTAACTTATGCTCTTTATCTGCTTCATCAAGTTCAAATGGTCTACGATACATTGCATCAAAGGAGAAATGGTGCCTATCTCCAAAATAGCAATCATATCTAAGATCGCTAATCTCTCCAACAGAATCAAAGCATATATAGAAAGCAAATCCCAAAAAGGGACGATTAAACCAATGAGAAAGAAAGGGGGTTTGAATGGAATCACCCATGTTTTGATACTTTGACCCACTTTGGTATTCTGCTTCCTGGATAGATCATCTCAAAACGTGCCTGAACAACACAAATTAATGATCATACAGACACAAATAGAGAAAGAGAGAAAGAAAGAGTCTCACATACCACTGCATTTGCTTTCTAGAAAAAGCAGTTAGATGATTCCTTAACAGTGCATTTGCGACTACCTGGCATTCATCTTCATCCAACTTTAAGCAATTCCATAAACTGAATTCTTGTCCGTCGCGCTCTTTTGAGTCAAGGACTAGATGTTTAAGGTTCCAAACTTGTTCTAGTAATCTACAATAATCAGCATATAATGTGGAGACACTTGACGGAAGTTGTGGCAAAGATTGAAGCCTTTAACAGTAGCATATATCAAGATATTTCAACCGTGAAAGTCGATTTATGGTTGCAGGGATTCTCTCAAAATCATTTGCAAATCTAGTTTTTCTACAGAACACAAATTGCTCAAATCCTCAGGCAATTCTCTTAAATTACAGTTGAAAAGGGTTTAAGTACTGTAAAGAAGAGGGGTCATCCAATGACAAGGCAAATACATGGTGATCTTTTATAAAACAATTTTCAAAACATAAATGCTTGATCCCTCTGAGATTACCAATGCAACTTCTCTATGGTTGTGTTACTCAACTCAAGACGCACCAAAGTTGCTTTGCCAATAAGAGATGTTATTATTTTTTTATTATTACTTTTTCAATAAGAGATGTTAACTTATTAAAAAAGCTGCTTGGAAGGCTTTCAAGCCCTCTAGAACATCTCATCCATAATGACTTCAATTTGCCGAGGAGTTCAATTGATGATGAATAGCAGTCCCATCTAAGTATAGCTTCTTTATGTTACTTGAAATTTCTGGTTATGTATCCAAATTTGAACAACCCCTCAGATCAAGAACTTCAAGACCTTCTAGAAGTCCACTTCCACTACTTGGAAGATGAGTTATGTTTTTGATGTTCACAAAACTTAGGGACGTTAACTTGCTCAATTGACTTCCATAACTGTACGGGGAAACTTTAAGTAAACTGCAAAAACTATTTACAATCGAACCCAACATTCCATACATTCCATATGTCTGTTGAGATGCCACTGAATATCCCTCTGATTAAAACAAATAACAAAAGGATTAATTTGTTACTTTCAACTTTTATTACAAGAAACAACAATAAATTAAAGTTTTAAGTAGTATATAATTTAAGTACCTTGGTACCTTTCCATAATTGCTTTATGCTGCTGTTGGGTAATCGAAGGACCACAAGATTCTCTGGTTGAAAACTAGGCGGAAAAGAATGGAATGGAAATCCGTTCCACCAAAAATACCTTATCTTATTGATAAGATAATCAATACCTCGAGAAAGATAAAAATTACATTTTTTCTAAGGGGTTCCGCAAAAGTTGAGAAACTTAAGATTAAACATTTTCATAAACACTTTTAGATTTAAATCTAGCTCCTTTATCTTAGTCACATCAACAATTATGTTCTCCACTGTCTCAGCTTTTTAACAAACAACCAAATTCCTACATCGGTTAACATGGAAAAAGTAACAAATTTCAATAAATCAAAAAATATAAGAGACTATTAAAAATAGAGGGCAACGTTTTAAATATCTTAAAGAATTTACCTTATTCTCCGCAAATGATTCATAAATGTCTTCAGGATTCCATAATCTGCTACATTGATTCAGATACTTAGCTTCTTGACCAACAGTTTCCTTTCCATTTCTTGTAACTTCCTGACCAACGACTTCCTTTCCATTTCTTGTAACAAGTCATGCATTTCCAACATGTTTTTTGAAGAAGTAACAAGGCAATTGTCTACAAGAACACTTAATATATTATCTATATTGAACCTAGTGCTTTTGTATATTTGCCTCAAAATATCTTTGTTCCTGAACCAAACTAACATGAATCTCCAATTAAAGGCTCTAATTGGAGTGGATCATTCACATCATCAAGAACAATTAACATGTTCTTGCAACCAAGTCTTTTTATAAGAAATGGTCCAGGAAAAGCACTAAATGTATATTTTACTAAATCTTTTTCACCTAATACTTTTGAACTGAGTTCTTCCAGTAACTTATTGATGCCACCAACTTCTGCATGTTGTCTCACGTTATGTTCAAAGCAACAACCCTGGAATTGATGGGACATATTATGATATACGACTTCCTGTAGTAGTTTTGCCAACACTGCCCATACTCCAAATTCCTAAAATACGAATCTCCAATGGGTTAATAGTAAATACCTTTTTTATGTCCTCAATGCGCGAGTCTGTTCCAACCAAGTGCTCAAAACCATTACATGTCATTGATTGGTTCAGCTTTTCCAAAATTTCTTCAAAGATTATGTTAATAAGCATATGATCATTCCTGCCAATTATGAAACACAATATAAATGAATGAAAAGCATATGTTAATAATCTTGGATTGCCTGGGGAAGGGACTGAGCAATTTCTTCTCCACTTCTGAGTTCCTCGTCGTCAAAGAAGGTTAGGAGATCCCTTTGGCACAAAGCGGCATAGAGATGACTAGTGAAATTGGGACGAGTGTCTTCAGCCCTGAAGCTCAAGAAGAGGTCGTACTTCAATGGGTGAGATTCCAAAGAAGAAGCCATTATTGTTGGACCAAGAAGGTGGAGGCGATTCAACAACACTAAACAACCATAGCAAAACTTCCATGCATTATTTAACACAAGAATCCATTGACTTGGAAGCGGTCGTGTGCATAAAGCTTTTTGATATTTTCTTGCTGACTTTTAAGCTTCCATGAGCTTTCCCCGGAACCTACATACCGACTTTAGCTTATATCTATCCAAAATATGCAAAATAAGTAAATTTGTTGTGGGGATTTACTGGTGAAGAATAATAAGAACCTATATGGTTTTATGACTAGATAAAGAACGATTCTAAATTTGAACTTTGATTCAAATCGCACGAGTCTCGTATGACTGTAATTTTCTCTGATTTACTCGAAACTTGGGCGAAAGATAGAAAGCTCAAGTTCTGAAGCAATCCCCTTGATTTACAGTTGTGAGGAAATACATTAAAAGAACAAAGCCAATGAATAATGGTCTTCGATAAAACGATTTAGAAAATTTCCTTGAGATTGTCAATGGACGATGCAACTTCTCTGTGGCTGTCCTTAAGAACCTCCAAATTATCCATGGGGTCAGGAAGCGCCTTCAAGCTGTACTTTCATAGATGTTAAATAAAATCAGGAATTGGTCTCCAGAATCTGGGGGAAATTCCGATCAAATGAATATGAGATTTTGCATACTGAATGTAAAATTTGAAAATTTGTGCTTTTCCCAGTCAGATGAAAAGATAGAAAGAAGAGTACCATCAAGGAATATCTGCAAGTGAACAGAGTCTTCTTTCTTCGGCTCCGTCTTTCGTCCGGGACTGCTCGACGGATATTACCCGACCCGATTCGTTTATACCCGACTTGACCCGTATTTTACCGAATGGATGCATTGCGCTGAGTTTCCAAGCTGATTTAAAATGAGAAGATACTCCACACAATATATAATATAAAATGCTTCATTTAGTACAGTGCTACTCATAATGCATATAAAGCTTATGAATGGCCATTTTCTATTATTAGATAGCTTCTGCCGTCTTCTTTCAACAATAATAATGGCTTCTTCTTCTTTGGCCTCTCACCCATTGAACTACGACGTATTCTTGAACTTCAGAGGTGAAGACACTGGTCACAATTTCACCAGCCATCTCTATGCTGCTTTGCGCCAAAAGGTTCTCCAAACCTTCTTTGACGGCGAGGAACTCAAATGAGAAGAAATTGTTCAGTCACTTCCCCAAGCGATCCAAGATTCCAATGTTGCTATCCTTGTTTTCCCAAAAGACTATGCATCTTCCAGTTGATTTCTTGATGAGCTTGTAGAGATTATCGAATGTCACCGAACCATAGACAGATTGTCATACCTATCTTTTACAAGGTAGATCCATCCCGTTTAAGGAAACAGTCTCGTGATGTTGCTACAGCTTTTGTTAACACGAGCAAAATTCTAAGAACGCACACAAGATTTCTAGGTGGAGGGATGCCTTGACCACAACTACCAATCTATGTGGGTTTAATTCTAAGGAGTTCAGGTATGTTTTAGGTTGTATGGTCAATCCAAGTAAACGGTTCTTTTGCTTTTCATTCATTTAAATTATGTTTCACAATTTACAGGAATGATCATATGTTTATGAACAAAATCGATGAAGACATTTTAGAAAAACTGAACCAATCGATGAAATGTGCTGATTTTGAGCACTTGGTTGGAATGGACATTGAGGAAATAAAAGAAGTATTTACTATTAACCCAATAGAGATTCGTATTCTTGGAATTTTGGGGATGGGTGGTGTAGGTAAAACTACTACAGCTGCAATAATATATCATAAGATGTCTCATCAGTTCCAAGGTTGTTGCTTTCTATACAATGTTGGACAAAATTCAAAAGAAGTTAGCATCATGAAGTTACAGAAAGAACTCATTTCAAAGGCACTGGTGAAGAAAATCCTGTAAAAAATATGTTTAGCGGAGGACTTAGACTATTTCTTAAAAAAAATACTTGGTCATAAGAAGATGTTAATCGTTCTTGACGATGTGAATGATCTACTACCATGTTGGTTCGGTTCAGGAAGCATGATTCTCATCACTAGTAGATTTTGCTCGAGTGCGTTCTTAAGATTTTGCTCGTGTTTAACAAAAGCTGCAGCAATATCATAGAACTGTTTCCTTAAACATATTAGTGTTCTCGAAGACAAATGCCTTGTAGATGTTTCCAAAAGCGATATGTTAGAAATGCATGATTTGTTACAAGAGATGGGCAAGGAAATTGTTCGACAAGAAGTTAGATATCCGAATCAACGTAGTAGATTATGGGATCCTGAAGATATTTATGAAGTATCTATAGGGAATAAGGTAAGATATTTAAAAATTATTTTCTATTAT
>JANZXR010000003.1:31822455-31832783 GCA_027575705.1 Erythroxylum echinodendron
ACTAGGAAGAAGAAGAAATGGTGGATGCTTGGAAGCTAAAGCCAAGGATATCTAGTGGCAAATCTAGCATTGAAGAGCTTTAATTCTGAATTTGTAGGAATCACCAGAATTTGTTTGCTTTTCTTCATAACTCTGAAGCAATCTCTTTTAACTTTGTCTTCATATGTACCATCCATCTTGAAGATCTTACATCTTTGATTTGAAAGGTAACGTGAAATAAACAAATAAAACTCCCAGTCCAAACAAATCAGATTTAATAGTTTCTCTTATCAGCAGCATTTGTCAGAATTCAGAACTGAGAAGCATGTATAAATCACCTAGTTGAAGCATTGAACTTGAATTAATTTCGTTAACTTCTTCCATCTTCAACCTCTTTTTGGGCATACAGTAACTGATCTTTTCAACTTGGATACTCCTAAATTTATAATTTCGTCGCTGATACTGCTAGATTTGTTTCAGAATTTGAATTCTTCTTGACAGTGCTTCTTATGTTTTCTGAACAGATGTGTTTGTCTCTTTGAGGGAGGCAATCGGTATCTCATCTATGAATATTATTCCGCTGGCAATTTGACTCACCATCTCTTAAGTAACAATCTTCTTCAGTAATATTTTGTTCGCATTCTAAGTACGTGTTTTTTTGCGTCTTGTGGGATTAAATCTTGTTTAATCTCCAGAAGCAAGCTCCATACGATGATGATGATGATTAATGACTCGTTTGCGATGGTGGAGCTTAAACATTTTGCTATGAGGATCTCCATCTCCTGGTTCAGAAATCCTTTCAATTTGATCAGTTTTAAATGTGTTATGTGGTCTTACCAACTCGTATTGAATAATTGGCTGTGCTCTCCGATTGATAAGTTCTAAGATAAATTTGCACATACAGAGTGAAAAAAATCCCATTAAAAAAGGCCATCATAATTAGAGAAAAAAAAAGCTTACAATCTTAGTGATATGATTAGGAAACTTTTGATTTTCTATCTTTAAGAGCAATTGGATGACTGAAACGAAAAAAGTTCAGAACTTGCTTCAGATTCATTCTGAAAAGTTCAGTACTTAAGTGATAAAAAATTATTCCAATGAAGAGCATAATTTCAGGAATGAGACTAAAGCATCAACGTAAAGTATTTCATCAGAATCATCAATAACCATAATTCTTTCAGGTTACACAATTGGAATTCCACATGAAAGGTGGATAATGATGGACAGATCAGTGCCTGCAATAAGAATTATTAGGAGTCGAATTTTCCGATAGTCCAAGTCAAAATAGGATAATCACAGCTTCATTGTGGTGACATACCAGCCGCCTCATATGGCAGAGTTCTTTGCTAGAACAAAACCTTGAAGGTTCATTTACAGAGAGTAAGAACTGCAACATTCTTTATAATCAACAGAACAGGATCAATGTTCTTGACATAGAGTAAGCTATTTTTGCTAGGTCCTTCTCTGCAATCGAGCATAGCATCTGCCAGGTTAAAGTGATTTTGAGGCGAAAACAAAGGCATTATCTCCCCATAACGGAAAGTTTTGAGCTTGTAAGACCTGATGTGGATAAATTTCAGATCAGGACAGTTAAGAACTGATAAATTTACAAGCTTTTTCTCCAAACCGACATTTAAGGTCTGTAAACCATTGCAGGCTGTGATTTTCAGGGTTTCAAGATACTGAAAATTCGATAGCAGAACAGAAACAATCTCACTTGTAAGATGACTGACAGATGCTAGATGCAGACTTTTACAAAGAAAGTGGACATAGATGGTTGGTTGGCGATATTTTGGTGTTCAAACCGTAATTGAAGGCCAAATGGTGCGGAAAATTCCTGATCTTTAGTGGAGGAACAAAGATGGAGTTTGTTGTTAGAACCAACAACGGCTAGGTCGTGATCTTCGTTCTCAAATTGAAACTCGAGAAGCTCCAGGCTAAATCAGATTCAGTGATCAATACTTTTTCTACCTTTTTGGGACAGCCATGATTGAGAATGCTTCTTTTGGTTTGAATTCCTTTTCTCAAAGCCTTAGGACTCCTGATTCCTACCTCTTCTGTTGACACCAACCCAGACATACCAGAATTGCAGGCATGAAGCAGAGTTTCTGATACAACTCAAGAATATACTCACCATTTAAGGAGCTTTGACTTGGTTACTTTTTGACTTCTGATTCCGATTCATCAACAATTCATTGTTAAGACTCACAAGAAAATGATAGTTGACCCTGTGAGCTGTGATTACCTACGCACCTGATTCTACAAAATTCTGAAAATTGGAAGTGGCTACCATAGGATCATATTAAGCCAATTATTATCTGAGAAGAGTCGGAACTTATATTTTAAACATTCTGATACATAAATACAACCAATATCTCAAATAATGGATTAACGATAGTTTTTGTCAGAACAGATGAAAATGTATGAGCTAACTGAAATCACAAATTAAGACTCACCTAGTCATTGAACTCAGACACTCCTAAAGTTGGAAAATCAAATGTTACACAGAATTCATGCTTATCTTTTTGTGCATATAGTGGAATAACACCACACTTGTTAATTTCATTCTTAACTGTGCTGCTGAATTTAAAAAAGGCTACACCTCTTCAAAGTCACCATGTATACGTACCCATTCACAAAACATTATACCAATTAAGAATAACATATGCACTTTATCTGCTCTTCACTCTTGGGATGTCTAATTGTCCAGAAAAGTAATCAGCAGTGGAGAAATGGTGACTATCTCCAAACTAGCAATCACATCTAATGTCGAAATTCTCTCCGACAGAATTAAGGCACAGATAGAAAGCAAATCCCAAAAAAAAAGATGATTAAACCAACTAGAAGAAAGGTGGATTTGGATGGAATCACCCATGCTTTGATACTTGACCTACTTTAGTATTCTATTTCCTGGATAGTACATCCCAAAATATGCCTGAACACCACAAATTTACAGCACAAGTTAATGATTATACCTAAATAAAGAAAGAGAGAATGAAAAAGAGTTTCACACCAATGGTTTTTGCATTTGATTTCTTGTTAAAGCAGTTAAATGATTTCTCATCAGTGTATTTGCGACCGCCTGGCATATATCTTCTTCCAACTTCAAACAATTCCACAAATTGAATATTCTCCAATGCCCATGAGAGTTATTGAGTAGTTGCTTAAGGGTGCATATAATGTCACTCGAAGGAAGTTCTGGCACAGATACAAGCCTTTTGCAATAGCATATATCAAGAAATTTCAGTCGTGAAAGTTGTTTGATAGTTGAAGGGATTTTCTTAAAATCATTTTGACCCAAATCTAGATGTTATACAGAAGGTAGAAAGCTCAAATCCTCAGGCAGTTCCCTTAAATTACAATTGTTAAGGGTTAAAAATCGTAAAGGAATACCTTTCAACAACAAAGACAATGAATGGTGGTCTCCTAAAAAACAAATTTTGAAAGATGTAAAATAGATCAGCAAATACTTGCGCCCTGCGAGATTGCCAATAGACATTGGCAGCTTCTGTATGGCTGTGTCACTTAAGTCAAGATGCTCCAAATTATCCACGGGATCCAAAATTTAAGGAAGCTCCTTAAAGCGTGAGGAGCCCTCGATTAAGGTCTTTGAAAGATGCTAACTTTTTACAAAAAGTTGCTAGGAAGGCTTTCAAGCTCTCTACAATTTATCATTCAAAATTTCTTTAATTTGCTGACGAGTTCAACTGATGATGAAGGTAACTATTTTATAGTAGTCCCACTTAAGTTTGGCTTCTTTATGTTGCTTGAAATTTCTGGTAACAACCCCTAAGATCAAGAACTTCTAGAAGTCCATTTCTACTATTTGGTAGATGAGTTATGCTTTGGTTGTTTACCAAACTTGGGGAGGTTAACTTGGCCAATTGACTTCCATAATTGTAGGAGGCAACATTAACCAAACTACAAAAACCATGAACAATCATACTTAAACTTTTATCACAAGAAACAACAATAAGTCAAATTGTTAGATAGTATACGATTTGTTCCATAACTGTTTAATGCTGCTGTTGGGTAATCTAAGTACTATAAGATTCTCTGATTAGAAATTAGGAGGAAAAGATTATAGCAGCAATCCTGCTACATACCCACTGGCAAAATCTAAGTACCATAAGATCCTCTAGTTAGAAATTAGAAAAGCTACTTCCTCTTCCATGTTACCTTGCTACCTACCCATTGGCAAAATCTCATACTCATGAAGACTATCACCTGCTCTTTACCTTTTAGATAGCTTCCACCCTCTTCTTTAAACAATAATGGCTTCTTCTTCTTCTTCTTTGGCCGCTCACCCATTGAAATACGACGTCTTCTTGAACTTCAGGGGTGAAGACACTCGTCGCGGTTTCACCAGCCATCTCTGTGCTGCTTTGCGCCGAAAGGATCTCCAAACCTTCTTTGATGACGATGATCTCAAAAGAGGAGAAGAAATTGCTCGGTCACTTCCCCAAGCAATTCAAGATTCCACTATTGCTATCCTTATTTTCTCAAAAGACTACGCATCTTCGAGATGGTGTCTTGATGAGCTTGCAGAGATCCTCGAGTGTCGCCGTTCCCATGGACAGATTGTCATACCTGTCCTGTCTTTTATGAGGTAGATCCATCCCATTTAAGAAAACAGTCTCATGATGTTGTTGCAGCTTTTGTTAAACATAAGCAAAATCCCATGAACGCACACAAGATTCCACGGTGGAGGGATGCCTTGACCAAAGCTACCAATCTATCTGGATTTGATTCCAAAGAGTTCAGGTATGTTTTAGGTTGTATGGTCATTCCAAGTAAATGGGTCGTTTGCTTTTCATTCATTTAAATTGTGTTTTATAATTTACAGGAATGATGACTTGCTTATTAACAAAATCGTTGAAGACATTTTAGAAAAACTGAACCAATCCATGCCATATGATGATTTTGAGCACTTAGTTGGAATGAACTCGCGCATTAAGAAAATAAAAGAAGTATTTACTATTAACCCATCTGAGACTCGTATTTTAGGAATTTGGGGGATGGGCGGTATTGGTAAAACCACTACTGCTGATGTCATATATAAAATGATGTCTCCTCAATTTCAAGGTTGTTGCTTTGTACACAACGTGAGACAACAAGTAGAAGCAAGTGGCATCAACAAATTACAGGAAGAACTTATTTTAAAGGTATTCGGTGAGAAAGATTCAGTAAAATATACATTCAATGCTGGCCCTGATCTATTTCTTAAAAGATTACTTGGTCGTAAGAAGGTATTAATTGTTCTTGATGATGTGAATAATTCACTACAATTAGAGTCTTTGATTGGAGATCCATGTTGGTTTAAGTCGGGAAGTATGATTCTAGTCATTAGTAGAGATAAGCAAGTATTTGAAAAAAGGGCTGATTTTATATATGAAGTTAAACTATTAAATGACGAAGAAGCCCTCCAACTTTTCAATAAAAGGGCCTTCAAGCAAAATTATCCAAGAGATAATTATGCGTCTTTGTCAAAATCAATTGTGAAATATGCACAAGGCAATCCTTTAGCTTTGAAAGTTTTAGGTTCTGCAGTAAATGGGAAAAATCAAGAGGAGTGGGAAACTGCATTGACTCAATTGTCAAAAGCTCAAAATAAGGATATCCAACAAGTGCTACAAATCAGTTACGATGGCTTAACTAGAGTGGAGAAGGATGTCTTTCTTGACATTGCATGTTTTTTAAAAAATGCGGGGCAAATATATGTTGACAAAGATATTTTGAGGAAAATATACAAAAGCAGTGGGTTCGATACGAATATTATATTAAGTGTTCTTATAGACAAGTGCCTGGTTTCAAAATATCCGTTGAACATGCATGATTTGTTACAAGAAATGGGAAAGGAAATCGTTCGACAAGAAGCTAAGTATTCATATCAACGTAGCAGATTATGGGATCCTCAAGATATTTATGAAGTATTTGCGGGAAATAAGGTAAGATATTTAAAAAATATTATCTACTATTAATATTCTTTATAATTCTTGATTTATTGAGAAAAATTATTTATTGACATAATAATTTATCTATATATATTTTGGGCGTCTTTTGTTAGGAAGCTGAAGCTGTGGAAACCATTACTTTGGACTTATCTAAGATAAGAGAGATGAATTTAAATCCACAAGTGTTTATGAAGATGCCTAACCTTAGATTTCTCAATTTTTATAAAGGAAGTAATCTACATCTCTCTCAAGGTCTTGATTATCTTCCTAATACTTTACGATACCTCAGGTGGAATAACTATACGTTAGAATCTTTGCCACCTAATTTTCAACCAGAGAATCTTGTGGTACTTGAACTACCAAACAGCAATATCAAACAATTATGGAACAGAGGCAAGGTACAAAAATTTTATACTACTAAACAATTTATAAATTTACCATATTAAAAATTGTAATTAATACTATATTGAATTAATTAATCCTTTTGTTATTTTTGTTAATTACAGGAAGATTCTTTGGTATCTCAACTTAAATATGGGATTGTTAATAGTTATTGGAGATTAACGTCCCTAAGTTTAGTACAGAATAAAAGCATAACTCAACTTCCCAACGGTAGAAGTGGATTTCTAGAAGCTCTCGAAGTTCTTGATCTTCGTGGTTGTTCAAATTTGAATACATTCCCAGAAATTTCAAGCAACATAAACAGGTTGCACTTAGGTAAGACTGCTATAAGACAGATACCTCCGTCATCGGTTGGACGTCTAAGCAAATTGAAGCACTTATGGATGGGAGATTGTAGAGAGCTTGAATGCCTTCCAAGCAACTTTTTTAGCAAGTTAACATCTCTCTGTGAACTTGATCTGAGTGGATGCTCACGATTTAAGATGCTTCCTGAAATCTTGGAGCCTATGGGTAATACGGTGTTGCTTCACCTAAGGGAGACAGCTATAGAGAAGCTGCCATCATTTGTTGGCAATTTGAATGGGAGTTGGATTATAGATATGAGGAAATGCTCGAAGCTTGCTTTCTGCCCAAGAAGTTCTAAAAATTGTTTTCCAGAAGACATTTCCTGGGCAGGCTATTTAAATCTTTCTAACTGTAATTTGAGGGAATTGCCTGAGGACTTGAGCTTTCTATTTCCTATAGTTTCTCTAGATTTGAGTGAAAATGATTTTAAGAAAATCCCTGCTACCTTTAAACAACTTTCACGATTGGACATACTCGATATAAACGACTGCGAAAAGCTTCTATCCTTACCGGAACTCCCGTCGAATGTCCACAGCATTACCGCCCGTAGTTGTAGGTCACTAAAAGAAATAAGGACCCTTAAACAACTACCTCTTGACTCACGAAGGGGTTACTACTACTTCGATTTATGGAATTGCTTGAAGTTGGATGAAGATGAATGCCAGGAAGTAGTAAATGCACTGTTGAGGAATTATACGAGAAGTCAAATGCTGGAAACACTGGTAAGTAACTCCTTGTCTTTCTCTCTTTCTTTATCTAGGTCTGTATAATCATTAATTTGAATAGAAATTTCTACTTTTCAGGAATCTTTTAAAATGATTTATCCAGGAAGTAGAATACCAGAGTGGGTGAAGTATCAAAGCATGGGTGATTCCATTCAAATCCACCTTCCTTCTCATTGGTTTAATCATCTTTTTCTGGGATTTGCTTTCTATCTGTGCATTGATAATCAACAGTATGGTTATATCACTAGATATGATTGCTATCTTGGAGACAATTACCATTTCTCCTCTGATCATTCCAATGGATTTTACATGCCAAGTGCAGATAAAGAGCATATGGTAGTCTTCGTTAATAAAACATTTTGTGAATGGGTACGTAGACACAGTGAATTTGAAGAGGATGTAGCCTTTCTTAAGTTCAGGCCAGCTAAGAATGAAATAAAGAAGTTTGGGGTTATTCCACTATATGCCCAAGAAGATGAGGATGAAATCTGTGGAACATTTGACTTTCCAAATTTAGGAGTGTCCAAGTTGAAAAGATCAGCCACAAGCACGGTGTCATTCCACTATATGCCCGAAAAGAGGTTGAAGATAGAAGACATTAAATGAAATTAATTAAGTTCAATGCTTCAATTAGGTGAGCTATACATGTTTCTCTTTTATGAGGTCCAACAAAAGCTATGGATAAGATAAACTATTAAATCTGATTTTGTTGGAGTAGGAGTTTCATTTTCCTATTTACTGTTACATTCTTGTGTTCGAGTTTAATAAAAACTACTTCGTGTTGCAGATCAAGGGATGTAAGATCTTCAAGATTGATGGTACATATGAAGACAAAAGGTATGAATTTTATTTCAGCTCAATTTGACCCGAGACATAATAGTGCTAAATGATTATGAAAACAAATAATAATGACTCACATATATCAACTATAAATTTATCACTCAAATAAATATAAAATTTTAAAATATGTTCTTAATATATAATTATTTATTTGAATTTAATATGACATTATTTAATATTACTGTTATTATTCAAAAGGTTTACATATAAAAATTTTTCATTATTAATTAAATTTAATTGTAAGTTACACATAAAATTTTTTTCATTATTAATTAAATTTAATTGTAATTTATAACATAATAATAAAATCAAAGGTTAAAATTTTTTTGAAGTAATTTTTTAATTATCAATTCTAAATTTTTTAAACTTAGTAATACTTTTTATAAATATTTTTTAACTTTTATCAAAGAGAAATAAACTTAATAATAAGCATATTGAATTCTCTCTAATGTGAATATTAGGGATGACAATCTTGACTCGGCCTGTCAGCTTAGTCTAACTTCTGCTCGGATTAACCGGGCATCCCGGCCCAGCCTGTGATCTGGGGGAAAGGTTCAAAATAATGTTTTCTTATTTTTTTAAAAATAACAAAATCAGTGTGGCCTGCTTGTGACCTAAGCCCGGCAGACCCATTTCCATTGCTTATTGACTTCATATCGCATATCAACATCCTCTGTCAGGTCGTCCAACTCAGATAAGAAAAAAATTCGGAGAAAATAGTTCTTGCATATATTGCATTTACAAGGGATTAGGGATTAAGAAACTATGAACACGCATCGCAAAATATCATCTCCATTTGGTGCTCAAGAGATGTTTTTATTATAGGAAGCATCAACATTTTCAATATATCCAAGAATCAATCTATGCTTACCAAGTCATTGATTTGATAGTGGGCTATCAAATTTGAGCTTGATTTTGGGCTCCTACTGTTTCTCTGAGCTGATTTGATAGTCTGTATTTTCTCAGATCATAAGAGTGGTCAGAAAGTCTTGGATGACGATGATTGTTTCAAAAGAAATCATATCACTGATGAGGTACTGATTTATAATGCTGAAGCAAAACCAAAGATGGAAGAGTTGAGATGTACTGTAGATATAGCAGATAAGTCTGCTATGAGCAAGAGGCTAAATCAGATGGTGGTTCCAGTTACTGTGAGTATTGCTCAGGAGATGATAATTTTATTTTTTCTTTTTGCTTAAGATTGTTCAATATTATGAATTTTACTTGTTTAAATATTTTTAATCTCTGCAAGAACTGACTCTCCTTTTTTTTTTCCAAAGCACGTTCCTAAAACTATTAACAGATGCCATCAGAAGATGAAGAGGTCTCTTCTCATCAAAGGCTACTAGACAGGTCTCATACTGATTCTTCCAATGCATTTTTCCCTGATTTTAAACAATTTATTAAATTATGCAAAAATGCCTAAACTTTGCAAAATTTATGATTAATATTCTATGTTTTTCAAACAAAAACATAATCCAAAAGTACTTTTAACTTTTTCCCTTATTGGTGAAATTGGAAACATATTGTTGGTTTAAACCTAGCTTCCAAATAATGATGTGTTGTTTGTTTTTCAGGCTGAAAGTATACGATCTGTTTGAGAACAAAGTTGAAGGATATGGTAACTGTCAGGTTTGTTTTCTTTTGAATTTTAAAGATCTATTTTCTTATCAGTAAATCACTTCTTGTGGTTACTATTCCATGTTGTTATCCTCTTTCTGAAATTTCAGTTCATCGGATTGACTTTACCGATCTCCTGAATGCCCCAAACATGTTAGAGAACAAATAGTTAATCATGTTAGTTGACATCTGAATGAGTTACTGTAAAACTGTTTTAATGAACTGATACTATGCCTATATGTTAGACTAAAATTGGAAATTTCTAATCTGTATCCTCATCGTATCTGCTCAGGTCTCACCAAGAAATGAATGTGGGTTACGTTCCAATGTATTTCAGTGAATATTTGAAGAAAATGAACAAGTTTGTTATTCCAATTTTTTTCTTTTTTACCTTCAAAAGCTTTCTGAATGAATCCATGTTTACTCTGTTTATTATATGGTTGGTATTAGGAGTGGTGAATAA
>JANZXR010000003.1:31842121-31873936 GCA_027575705.1 Erythroxylum echinodendron
CCTGGAGACTTGAGCTTTCTATCTTCTGTAGAAGTATTAGTTTTCCTGTATCATGTTATGTTATTGTGATTTAGTATAATAATAATTGCTTACTCTTACATATTAATGATGTGATATCTTAAAGATGGATGGTGGATATGAGGACAAAGTAAGAGAGATTGCTTCAGAGATGTGAAGAAAACCAAACAATCACTGGGGTTTCCTGCAAATTTTTCTTTCTAAATATCATCTCCATCTTTGATCTGTAAAATAGCGAAATGCTGATTGGATCAACCTAAGCCGATCCAGGTTAGTTCTTGTTAACATTCCAAAACGCAACACATTAATCTTTGTTGCACTTACTTTTGTTCTATGCCTATGTTTATTTAATACTAATTTTAGTGGTCTTCTTTCAATTTAATATTATTTATATGTTAGTTTTATAATTATTAAATCTTTTCATTTTATTTGAAATTTACTAATTACTCCATAATAGATTTTCATTAACATCTTTAACAAAAATCTCACCCAACGTCAAGGTAGACATACATATTTTTTCAGTTGTATTCTCACCTAACATTGTTTCCATGAATCCAGCTGAACTAGACATACCAGAACAACATATAATAGAGTATGACTTTTAATGGATAGCATTTTTTAAGCAAAATGATTGTGGAAGCCATGAAAATTAGACATTCAATTTATGAATAATGGTCTCAAGTTTGTCAATCAAATACATATTGTTTGGATAAGAATACATAGGATCCAAAATACTTGTAAAGTATTTTCTTATTCGTGAAAGTGGAAACATATGTTGGTTTAAGGCCGACTTCCAAACAATGATGTGCTGTTTGATTGGTTTAAGCCTAACTTTCAAGCGTGCCTTTTCTGAATATCAGTTCCGTGCCTGGTCGGATCAACTTTACCGATCTCCTGAATATCACAAACAAGTTAGAGAATAAATAGTTAATTGGGTTAGTTTACGTCTAAATGAGTTAGTGTTACATTAAACTGTTTGAATGAGATGATGCTATGTTTGTATATTTGACTAAAAATGGAATTTTGAAATCCGTATCCACATTGTGTAAGCTTAAGTCTCACTGACAAATGTACGAGTGTTACGTTCCAATCTATTTAGGTGAACATTTGAAGAAAATGAACAGGCTTGTTGCTGCTCCCAGTTTTTGTTTGTTTCCCTGTAAAAGCTTTCTGAAATGAATTCATGCTTACTTTTTTTATTATGTGGTTGGTATTAGGAGTGGTGAATGGGATGATCATGTCACATTGCAAGCTGCTGTAGATTCTATATGAGCAATTTCTACTCTTTCAATGTTTTCTTTTCGTTTTACTGATTTTCTCTATGGTTCTCTGTTCTTATTTGCTAATTGGAACATATAAAATTTAGGTACTTGAGTCCATCTTTAAAATTTACGGAACACGTTGTATCAGTTTTGTTGTGTTCTGTTTAATTTGGAAGCACTTTATGTAAGCTGTCACGAAAATTTGTGTAAGCTTTTGTATCAGCTTAAATTTATGTAAGCTGCAGGTGGCCGGATGCTGGTTGCGCTCAACTAGGTAGCCAGTGTGTCGGGGTCGGAGCTAATTTTGATGCAATTGACAGGCTTTCCATTTATGACAGTTATTAGACTAGGAAACTCCCCAAACATCATCCAGAACTTGTGCCCTGCTCATCAGGATTTGACCGGTATCTGAGTTGGATAGCCGATAAAAGGCTTGTTTGAAGAAGTTAAGGGTTTATTGAAGCAGCTAGACAGTGCATAGGATGGCAACATCAGTGGATAGACCCGTAGATATTGATTCTTCGGGAATAAGTATACATAATGTATAGAGTAAGAGCTGAAAGCATTATTTGTAGAAGATAATTCATACCTTTTACCATTATTTAAACTTTGAAGTTTCGTAGTCATGCATTTTTCAATGGAGTTGAAATAATAGTTAAAATCAATGAATAAAATGATCTTGCAGCCCTGCAAATTGGCCAACTAGATAGCCAAAAACAAGAAGCCAAATTCAATCTGTTATAAAGGCTTGAGCAAAGCCAAATTCTCCTATTCCTACAGCAATTTTTCATATATCTTCCAATTATGAAACATAAATTCTATATACAACAGGGATCTGATGCCATCCCATTTTGTTATGGCAATGACATCAGTTGACCGGTAGGGTACACCAAGGCTGCTGCAGTAACGTTATACTTGTGGATGCTAATTTAACTCTTCTTCCTGAGCCCAGATCAACCTATTGTATCTATCTAATCTAATCTATGATTTATGCACACTAAGTACCAGCTCAACAACACTAGCCTCAATGCACGGATTCATCCAATTTAAAAAGTTGCCTATTTTTCAATTGATCCTTCCCCCTTGATCAATTAAAGTGCCGACTTGATCACCACACAACGCCCTAGAGATGTTCCCAGGCTCAAGCAGATTAAAGACTACAACTGCAGGCAGAAACCAGACTATATATCAATATCGGAGATTCATGGTCAGAAGTATGGAAAGCGAACAGAACATAGTAACAGTGTGACAAACCAGGAATTCCATTCTCTTCACAGTAGGTAATCGCCATCATGTCCATTGATGGAAAGCCCCTGGAAGCCAGCTCTCTGAAGGATATGTGGTCCAGTATTATATTGCTATTACCGGGATGGCAATCAAATATGCCATTGACATTTGTACCCTTAAGCAGAACATCTGCATTAACTGAATATGCCCAAGAGTACTAAAAATTATTTCAAGAAAATCACAAACACAATATAGATAGGTAAGAAAAGTTAAGGTATGGAAGAACGTGAGCATACTCTCAGATGCTCGCAGAGCTGCTGCTGTATCTGTACTAAATAGAGGATTTCCAGTACCAGCACCAACACCGCCAAATATGACAACTCTTCCTTTCTCAAGATGTCGGATGGCTCGTTGCCTATTGTAAGGTTCAACCAACTCTGGCATTGTAAATGCACTTTGTACGCGAGACTGAACACCAAGCTTCTCTAAAGCTGACTGAAGCAATATAGAATTCATGACTGTTGCCATCATACTATATTCCATCAGAAATTATCACAAAATCAGTACAAGGAACCTGGAGGATAAGTTCGCCTATTCTGAAGGGCAAAGTTGTAATGGTAATTCCACATACATCTAGCTAAAGGAAAGAAAAGTTGAAGAACTGTCTGCAATAATCAGCATACAAGCAACCTTTTGAAAGAAGTTTTAAAAGATTAGCTACAATAACAACTTTTGAGAATTGGATAAACTTTTAAAGACAGCATGAAACAGGATATCCTAGAGAAATCTATTTCCATTCACAAAAACCATTTGAACAAGGTTAAAATATAGAGCAGGAATTATAAACTAAAAATGTTAGGCAATGTGACAAGTTTGTAAAGAAAATTTCAACAACATGAGTTTTACCCAATCTGATATGCTGTGGGTCTGTCCAAACCAGTGGCAGATATCCATGAGTCTCCACAAAAGAAATTACGGCCTCCAACAACAATTGCTACCTAGAGAAGTAAAAAAAAGAAGTATCTAGTGATTCTGTAACTGGAAGAGACGGAAAAAAGCATCCATAATGAGATTGATCCATACCTCAAGCCCAACTCCGCATGCTGTGGCCACTTCCCTAGCAATCTGGATTGCCACCTAGCAATAGATGAAAGCAGTTAAGCGTGCAGCTTCTAGACAAATAACAAAACACTACCCAACAAATTCAGTTGAATGTGTGCTTCAGCATAACCATCAACCAGATAACGAAAACATCACGGATAATGTGTACCTTAGGATCAATGTTCTGGCAGTTCCCAGTCAATGCAGCACCACTTATCTTGAAAACCACTCTCCGCCATTTTAGATTAGGCATTGACTTGGATTTAAGGTTGTTTGTGAAGGCAGCATTTAAAAGAGTACATCTGTGGAACGTGGTGCACATTTAGTGAGACTGTTATACAGATGTCCTTTTTCACCATCATAAGCTATCAAACCACATGGGAACCATTCTATCATTTCATCCCAAAAACAACTGCCAATTGGAAACCACTACATAACAGTTCCCTTCAATAACTCTTTCTTAGACAAAAGACCATTAACAGACAAGATAACTCTCAAATCCTGTTTGCAGATTCTAAATGTCCAAAATCCATACATCTCTGTTAGCAGTATTTTCACAATTGTTTATGTGATGATGCTACAGAATTGACAGAGCAACCTACGCATGGAATTTTTCCCATTAAAGCAAAAATTACCACAGAACCAAGGGATGACAGAACTGTCCACTAGCTAGCACCAATTCTCATGTTACAATCACGGGCGCAATACCATGAGAACCAAACCATTCTACAGCCTAACCACTTAAAAACAAGAAAAACATCATCAACACACATTCAACAGAATCACCAAAAACAAGAACATCATCAATTCATCATCAAACACACACTTTCAACAAAATCAGCCAATATAAACTTTAGCGAAATTAGCTCGAATCCAAAGACACCCTATAAAGAAAACAACAAAAGCAAACATCAAGACTACCTCTTTGCTTGTCTGACGATAACACCACCATTTCCGCCAATTCCCCCACCGCCTTCACTCTCTCCACCACTTCCACCACCGCCACCGCCACCGCCACTTCCACCGCCACCACCTCCACTTCCACTGCCACCACCACTACCTTTACCACCGGAAGAATTCCCTACAATTGCCTCAATCTGTTTGAACCAATGCCAAGTACTATTCCCATATCCACCAGTATTATTATTAATCCTCTGCAGCTCCACTTTGTATCTCTTCTTCAAATTGTCAATCTTGTTCTTACACTGTTCCACACTCTTCTTATTATTGCTCCCTCCTCTCTCGCTAACCGCCTCCGCCACTTCCTCCCAATCTCTCCCTCTCAAATTCCCTCTGTTCAACTGATTGTACTTCTCCGTGTAAGCCTCCAACAAACACGATATTGCCGTTTCGCTCCACTCTTCTCGATCCTTCCGATAATCCGATCGATAATCGATATTTGGTTCTGATTCTCCGTTTTTGTTGTTTCCGTTCGGCCTGTACTTTTTGTTGCTGCTGTAGTAATATAGTTGCTGATGGTGATGGTTTCGCTTCGAAGACGGTGTCGCCGGTGCTACGGATCCCGACTTTTCCTGCTCTGAATCAGCGTACGCCGCGTAGTAGTCCCCGTCGTTGACGGATTCGGCGTCGGGATCGCTTGTTGGCGCGTTTAGAGGAGGCGCGTGTGGATCGTCGATGAGAGGGAAATCGCCGGTCGCCATAGAAACGATGGTTAGGGTTAGGGTTAAGGTAGAGAGAGAGAGAGAGACAAAGAGAAACGACGTTAAAGTCAGCGTGACGGAGGTTAAGAGAGAAAGACAGGTTACAGGTAACGGTGTGAGTCTGATTGGACGATTTGAAGAGTACGGTCCTACCGCATCCGTTAAAACAGAGAGAGACGTCAACGTGCGGTTAGTGAGAGTTGGCGCACGTTGACGTTAAACACTATGGTAACGATCAAGTGCAAGTGTTATTAGGACATTAAATGACATTATTAATATCTTAATTAGGCTCCTTAATTTTGAGGTCAGGTTTAATAGTTCAATTTGTTAATATCAAATTTTAACTCAGGATCCTAATCTGATCTAGTGAACTTGCCATCAGTGTTCTTCAGAGAACTTCAGAAGAAGCAAGAAGCATAGTAGATAAGTATCAACAGATGAGGAATTATAATGATTCAACTGAATTTCAGAAAGTAGATGTTATATCAGAAGCAGAAACATATTTCAGTTACAAAACCGTATATATAATATAAACTCCACATGTTCCAATTGAATTTCAGCAAAATGCTTCATAAGGATTCACCACCTTCAGCTGGTGATTGGGAGCCATCAGGAGATTTATTATCATCATCTGATTCCTTTCTAGCTCTGTCCTTCCTCTCCTGCCATCTTGCCCATGCCCACTTCAAAATGAAGAACCCTCCAAGAGCATAAACCTGATAAAACACAGAGTAATCTCATTAATCAACAAATATTCCCACAATAATACTTTTAGGTTTCTTAAAAGTGAGCAGACACTCTAAAAACCTAAACTTATTCACATCATATTACAACCCAAAATTACAGTGGCATACGGTACTAGATATGGTGTCGTTCATTCCACTCGAAACAATCCAATCAATTTTCCGGGTGAAAACATATTCAGAACTTATAACACAACAGAGATAGGTGAGAACGTATGACAACTTCCAACAACAGGTTCCCTGTGTTGGCACAGAATAAAAATGTTTTATACACCCTCGTCACAAAGAGAGAGATCAAAAGATGGAACAGGTAAACCAATGTGTATGATACATGAATAAGCAAGGTATTTTTGTTCCAATTTTTGCCTGGGGGAGACCAGATATCCAAAAAAAGTAAACAAGAGGAGCTGAAGCTGTGGTGGGATTATGCCAAGGGTGACCAATGAACATATCTAACAGCTTCACGATAAATGACTCTTTTAACAACTTCACAGACGTTCTTCCACCAGGACCACTTGAGCATCCAATTTCCCATCGATGCCAATTTTTCATTACTTGATGGAAGAAGAATCCACACGACTAGTTCTTTGGACATTCAATCTAGACCAATTGAGGTCAGTTCATGATGGTATCTATGCCGATGGATATCGGACAATGAAGTAAAGTACTACATGAATGGACATATAGGAATCCGAATCCACTGAATCGCTCAAGATATGCTGATCTAATGTTACTCCTCAGGATGCAATGACCACTCATTTCAATTAGAATTGACCATGCCGAGGTTGACTGCAGTTTAAAATAACCTTTTCGATAACCTTTTCCCAGGAGAAACAGGCCACCTATATGACATCCATAAGCTTTTTATTTGATCATATCCTTTCTTCAACATTGGCCAAAATCATAATTACATAAGTCCTATGAGAATATTTCACCAAGAATTTCACGTCAAACATCTTGCTATTTTCTCTCTATACCTTCTTCAACTCATTATATCCATGAATTAAAAAGAGCTAAAACCAAGTACATCCAAATCAGTGAACATGGAAGCAAATCAATTCCTCCAAGTCAACATCATCCGCACTATCAAACCATATCAAACAGCTATGATGGGATAAAGAGATCTATCTCCAACAGAGAAAAGAGTTCAAATTTAACACACTGAAGCACCTAAAAGAAACCCAAAACCCAAATTTCCCAATTCAATTACCTGCCAGATAACTATTGGGTTGTTGGTTCTTCCGCTGCTCTCCTCAACTTCGACATCCAGAGGAAGTGGTAAAATGGGTCGAGGGTTGGGGAAGCTAACGGTGTTTGGTTTCCGGTATTCGTCTTCTTTCTCGAAAACCGCTTCTGGTTTTGATTCCTGTTTGACTACGGACTCTGCTTCTCTTGGTGGATTGAAGAAAGGGAACGAAATATGGAATCTGGGAAACAATGGAAACGGGTTTCGCGGTTTATTAGGGTCATCTTTTCGTGTCACCATTTCATCGCCCATTGTTCGATAATCGAGAGGCGTGCAAATGGAGGTTTAGTCGTTGTTCTGTTCTCAGGGTTTATTAGGGGCTTTTCCTTTTAATTTAAATATTGTTAAATTTTTTTATTAAAAGCTTTGATTAATTGCCGTTGAAAATTTTATAAAATTTATAAGTCTACTATTTTTCTAATTTTAAATATAATAAATAAATTTTTGATTATGTTCTTTATTTAATTATTTATAATTATAATTAATATAATTTAAATATTTAATTTACTTTTATAATTAATTTAACTTTTGAGTTTAATTTGCACTATACATTTGAGATTGCATTTTAGGATAAAGGTGTTTGATAGAAGTGTGTAAATATGCAATTAAATTGAACTTGTTAATTTATAATTAAATTAAAATTGTAATTTAATTTTAAAATTATTTTTTGTGAAATAATTTAAAACATTTGATTGTTAGGTTATTACATCCAAGAGTTTATTTATGATTGTTTTGAATTTTCTTTTATTGCAAAAAAATCTAAAGAAATTCAAATGTAAATGTGATATTACTTTTATTTTTTATTTTAAATTAAGTAAAAAAATTGCTAACTTTTTAGTTTTTTGTTTTAATAATTATGAAATTTATAAAATAATTTATCTCCAATTTTTATTTAGCATTTCAAAGTTTTTTAAAATTAAAATTAAAATTACAAATATTCAAACATTTATAATAAAAATAAAAAAAACTAATGTGAGTATTATGATAGGTTCTAAATTAAACCAAACTCAATTTTTATATAAAAGCTTAAGTCTGGCTTAACGCTTGAATATGTTCAAATATTGTGCCCTTTAGAGGGTGATTGAAGTTGGTAGGGTAGAGGGAATAATGACAAAAGATTATGTGTTCGAATCCTCCTGCCTATACTCTTTCGATTAAGTCTGTTGTATAAAACTTGCCTAATGTGAAATACATAATTGATGTGATTTGCAGACTATTACGTCAATCTGAATATTTACCTAATTCGCATCCAAATGATAGTAACTATGGATTCTTTCGTTCAAAAAAATCAAATATTTTGATCCGACATTAAGTTTGATCAGAATTTGATAGCTTAAAGTTTGATCATATTTCAATAAATTTTTAAAATTTAATTAATAAAACAATATTTGATTTTATAAAATATACTTAATACATTCAAAATTCTTATAACGCTTCCCACAAAGTCTAACCTAAAATTCAACTAATTTAGTCTAAACCCGTTAACTTTGAGTTGGATCGGGTCAATATTGATCAATAAGTGAATCAAACATTTATTAATAAAGTATATGAGTCAATGGCCCATTGAACGAACCTATTAATGCCAGTGGCCTTGTTGTAACTCACAAGATAGAAAATTAAAAATACAAACTAGTGAACTCTTCTTAGTCATGCATTCCAAAATTAAAAATAGTATATTAAATTAAAATAAATGATTATAAATTTAAATTTAAATTATATTTAAAATTGAGAATCAATTAATTTAGACAAATTATTAGAATAAAATTAAAATTTTAATGAACAGGCTTTTATTAAAATTTCTTTTTTATTTTTTATGAAGTGACTTGTTGGCTTTATACAATGTGATTGTGGTCCCTTTGTTTTATTTTAATTCCCATACACCTATCCTTTACAGCTAATCAATGCCATTATGTCACGGAAAAGCTTAGAGCAGAAACGAGTTGCTGTTATCAAACCAAAGGCTACCGTTGTTTCTCACCGCCAAATTGTATCTTTTCTACATCTCTCTAAATTAATATGAGTTTGATGTTGTAATCAATGTAAAAAAATTTTAATTTTAGAGTTTGATTTAATTTAATAATATTTGTTATTAAAAATAAATCAATTTATTACTTATTTGATCCATTTTTATAAAAAAATCAGTTTTTATAAACTAAAATAAATTGGTTAATTTTTATTTAATAATCTTTTTTAATTAAATTTTATAATTTTTAATAAGTTAAAACAGTTTTATTTAATCAATTTTTTAATTTTTAATCGATTTTATAAACATTTTAAATCTTAAACTTTTTATTTTACCGATTTAATTTTAGATTCGATTGGTTGTAATATATAATATTATAATTGCAATTATACATGCTTCAAAGATAAGATGACAAACCTACTCCACCCTTTTCTTGAATGGTTAAAATATAATTTTAAATTTGGTTAGGTTTAAGCAATATAATTTTAAAATGTATCAAATTCAACCAAGTTGGGAATATAATAATATTATTTTAATTGAATTAGTGAAATTTGTACCGATTTCTTAAATATAAACCTAATTAATTCAAGTATATTTATTAATTATATATTTTAAATTTATCAACTAATCTTAATATAAAATATATTGATTTTAATCAATAATAAAAAATTTAACAAATTTGATCGGTTCAATACATCTAATTTTTTAATAATTTTTATTGATAAAAATTAATCAATTTTTATAAATTAATAAATTGTTACAAATTAAAATAAATAAATAAATATTTATTTAATAGATTTTTAATAAAATTTAAATTTTATACAAATATCTTTTGATTATATTTTAAATTTTTTAATCGTTTAAACCTTTCAAAACTTTAGAAATTTTAAAACATTAATTTTAATAATTTTTAATTAAAAGTAGGATAGTCAGATCGGAACCGAAAGCAAATGAAAATCAAAATCATTAGGAAGCAGAACACAGAAACAGAGAAACATAGACAACTATAATTGGCCGTTCCTTCTTCAGATCAGCCAAGTCTCTGCTTGGTTTAGTTGAAATCTCCAATTCCATTTTTCATAGAGCTGTAGAACAATGAACTCACATAATTTGCTTCTTGAAGAACCTATAAGGATGGCTTCTATTCTCGAGCCATCAAAATCAGTAAGCTTCTTGTTAATCTTCTGAAATTACAAACTTTTGTCAACTTTTTTCCTGACTTAATACCACCGATTGGACAAGCAAGATCGAGTCTTTTTCAGCTATCTTTGCCTGTTTGTTGATGTCAAGTAATTATCTTTTCAACAGACTTTCTTCCCTGCGATGACTAAGATTGTGGGGACACTGGGTCCAAATTCCAGGACTGTCGATATCATATCTGATTGCTTGAAAGCTGGGATGTCTGGTAATATATGACCCCATCGCAACTTTTTGAGTGTACCCTTTTAGCAATTAGTTCTTTTGTAGTTGGTGCTCAGCAAAACTGACCCTGATTTTGATCATTTGTCATTTCTTCTCTCAGTGGCTCGTTTTGATTTTTCATGGGGTGATAGTGACTATCACCAGGAGACTTTGGACAATCTGAGGGCAGCGGTGAAGAAGACCAAGAAGCTTTGTTCGGTAAGCTTCTCCAAATTACTTCTATGTAGTTCGTATGTAAAGGTTATATTTAGAGAGAAGGTTATTTGATGAGCTTCACGATGGCTACTTGTATGTTTTATACAATGTAATAGATGTAACTGGTCATTCTTTCTTGTTTCTGCGTGCCTAATATTTGCTTAAATTTGACAGTTCTTATTCATTCCTCATGTAAGTCGTCAGATTGAATGTCTTAAGTTTTTTTCTTTCTGTTTAAAGAAAGTAAATGCTTATTTTGTGTATAAACAGCTTGACTTTTTTAAGGAAGATCCCCTAATTAATGGAATTCTATAAAAATATTAGGTAAATCTTGGAAACTATTGAAAAATTGCTGGTTTTGAAGCTAAAGATGGATCTAGTTCCAGTAATGGAAGTAAGAATGCTGTATAGTTATCAGTTCGATCTCTCTGTTTGAATTTTACTCCTTCAGTTCTGTTTTTTTTTTTTTTTTTTTGTGCACAGCCAAAGCATGTGCATTTACTGGCTTTATATTTCTAACTAGTTGATAAATATTATGCCTAATTTTTGGCGTTTCAACTTGGTTTAAACAATTTCCAGGTAATGCTGGACACAGTGGGTCCAGAGTTGCAAGTAGTCAATAAAACTGAGCAGCCAATATCCCTTCAGCAAGATACCACTGTTGTGCTGACTCCTGATCAAGGCAAAGAAGCCACTTCAAATCTTCTGCCCATAAACTTTACTGGATTGGCAAAGGTAGGTGATCTATCAATTTGTTTTTATAAACTCATCTTCTCTTCATAATTTGACCTCATATTAAGCTGGAAATGTTGAGGGATTCTTCTTTATGGTTGTTTAACATAAATAGATGTTTGGTAGGAGATGAATCAATAGATGAATGGTTTAAGAGCTATAGTTTTGACTACTTGGAAAAGGGAGTATGGAAGAGAATTGAATAGTAAGTGCTGACTTTGCCACATTTTAGTTAGTTATATGCTCAATAAAGCTTCGGTTGCCGTGGTTTCTCCATATAGACTATTTCTCTCATTTTGGATTTCCTGGTATCTCACTTCCTCTACCCCTTATTCCAAATTTGTAAAATCTAAGATCACGTTTTGGGTCTGATATTGGCTCCATTTTAATTACAAGTTTGTTGAAACCCATGCAATAACTAGAGTTCAATACTGTCCTTGCAGGCAGTGAAGAAAGGAGATACAATATTTATTGGTCAATACCTGTTTACAGGAAGTGAAACTACCTCTGTGTGGTTGGAGGTAAGGATATAGTTGGGAATTGTTTTAGGTCTTAAACATGTTACGAATGTTTTTCTGCAAGCTGGAATTGATTGATTGAGACATATCAAACCGTATGCCTTTCTCACTTCTTTGCAAGAAAGAAATACTTAAGCTTGCTAGTTGACTTTCCATCTCAGCTAAATCAACCTAACCTGGCTTTGAGGTTTCTACTAGTTTCAATTGTATCAACTTATTGTTTAACATACAATAATTGTGTTTGACGGAGTTCCAACTGGATGATGCAGGTCACTCAAGTAGAAGGTGAAGACGTGGTATGCCTGATAAAGAACTCTGCAACCTTGGGTGGACCACTTTATACTTTGCATGTCTCCCAAATTCGTATCGAACTGCCTACACTCACTGATGAAGACAAAAAGGTTCGTCTTCTTTTTAAAATTTAGGTTTGTATCAGCTTGCTTCAAGAAGCTCTTTCTTACCCCTTGTCAAATGTACCCCAGTTGAACCTAATTTGTAAATGGTTTTTGATTACCATTTCAATATTCTAATTTCTTAACTTTTGCTTACCACTAGGCAGAGATTGAGATTATAATCACAACTTAAAGAAGTGGTTGCTCTTCATTCAATGAAAATCCTGAAAGAAACCTTAATCAGTATGGAAATATATAATACTTGTTAAAATTAAACTATCTTGACCTTTGTACGCAAGTGAGTTACATTCCTTTTGCACAACTCGTTTTGCGAAAATTTGGTTGTTTCCAGTTACAAGATGTCTAAATTTCTCTATCTCTTAAATTCATTCTTGCTTTTTTTCTGAAATGATTCACCACATTCTCTTGGTGTATATCAGGTCATTAGCACATGGGGTGTCAAAAGTAATATAGACATCCTTTCACTTTCTTATACCCGACATGCAGAAGATGTTCGACATGTAA
This sequence comes from Erythroxylum echinodendron, assembly GCA_027575705.1. NCBI lineage: Eukaryota > Viridiplantae > Streptophyta > Magnoliopsida > Malpighiales > Erythroxylaceae > Erythroxylum > Erythroxylum echinodendron. Next base: position 31,855,127 of record JANZXR010000003.1, read on the forward strand.
GGATTTCCATGCTGGAAGTTTTCTTCTTTTATCATATATCAAACTTTTCCTTCTCTCTATTTTCCATTGCTATTACAAATAACTTCTATAGTAATTGCTAATTTTATTTTCAGAAAGATAATTTTCTTGATTTCATTAATTTATTAAATGGTGGGTAGCTGTGCATGACAGGCCCGTGAATTTCTGAACAAACTTGGGGACCTCCGACAGACACAAATCTTTGCAAAGATTGAAAATGTAGAGGTTAGATCATACATAATCAACACTTGGATTATATAGTTTGTGCTCAAATTTGTTTTGAGATAAAATATTTCACTTCTTTTCTTGTAGGGGCTAAATCATTTTGATGAGATCCTGCAAGAAGCAGATGGCATTATCCTTTCTCGAGGAAATTTGGGAATAGATCTTCCACCAGAGAAGGTTTACTTTTTAAATTATTGACTGCAATAGTATGATGTGACATTTCTGGTTTTACAGTTACATAATAGATCCTGATTTGCCATTTATTACACTATTAGGAGAGATTGTTTTTCAACAATATAGGGGAACTTGGGTTTTGAATGTTACTAAGGCGACATTGAAATATCTTTTTATTTTCGTGGTGATTTTGGAAATTAATATTTAACGTGCATTGAGGTTATTCTTTAAGTAATAGATTAGAAACTGACACCAAGAGCCATGCAAATATAAATTTACGTGCTTGTGAATGGTTTCAGTTGTAGGATTCCAACTAGGTCTGAATCAGAATCACTAAATATACAAATTTGTCTTGCTGAAAATTGGTCTCTTGATTTAATAGGTGTTTCTGTTCCAAAAAGCTGCTGTTTTCAAGTGCAACATGGCTGGAAAGCCTGCTGTTGTTACTCGAGTGGTGGACAGTATGACTGATAATTTGAGACCTACTCGAGCTGAAGCGACTGATGTTGCGAATGCAGTGTTGGATGGTAATATTAGTCTTATGTATTCTTCTCTACTTATGATGTGCATAATTCTGTTCTGAGAAATGTTAATCTACCGCCTATGGCATCGCAACATTTCTTTAGCCTTGCTCACCTAGTTATGTTATTACTGTTGTCTACCAAACTACTATCAGTTATTGACATTTCATTTTTCCTGTTTACCTAGGGTGCGATGCAATTCTTCTAGGTGCTGAGACCCTTCGAGGACTGTACCCTGTTGAGACAATTGCGACTGTTGGGAAGATTTGTGCTGAGGTAAGGTTCTAGTTGCTTTCTTCAACTCCTTTTCATTTAATCTTCTCAAATTTTCACCATACTCCTTTCTGTGTGTGACAAGCAGTTGCATACATAGTGCTTGCTTACTCATACAGACACTTCTTCTAAGTTATGTCTATTATTGCTTATATGCTTGGTCCAGGCTTCTCTCAATAGCATTTTCATTTTGATCCACGCTCATTGAAAGAAATGTGCGATCATACTCTTATATGGCAATAAAGAAATTGGCATAGGTTCGACTAAACAGTATCTTCGGTTTTTCTTCTGAGCAAATACTTGAAACACTTGAAGCCATGAACCTACTTTTCTGGCTGGTGATAAGCAAATTGGCTTAGTTTTGGTTAAAAAATCATGAGTTTGATTTTTCTTCTGAAGTACTTGAGAGACTTGAACTCTTGATCCTTGACATTTGAAGCCTGCTGATCTATTATCATCTCTAATATTATCAGACCAAAAAGTTTTGCTCAATGTGGTGGTCTTAGCTGGAAGATGATTACCAAACTAGTTATGGTTTTGGGAAGTGGACCCAGGTACAAATAGAAACCCTCCAATCGATGTAGTGGCTAGCTGGCATGGCCTCCCTGATTATCAAGTCATGGTGGAATTACTTGTTTTTTGGCGTAATTTTTGTTGTACTGTTTAATATGAGATGACATTCCATAGTTCACTATAATTATGGAGCCGCTATATGGGATCCTGGTTGTTTTACACTCGCTGTTTTATCTTGATATTTATCTCATTGACTTATTAATTTGATTCCATAATTCTGCAGGGTGAGAAGGTTTTCAACCAAGACATGTATTTCAAAAAAGCTGTTAAGTATGTTGGAGAACCAATGACCCATTTGGAATCAATCGCTTCCTCTGCGGTATTCATTTATACTGTGTTTCACTCAATATCTTAGACAATGCTGTCAGTTGCACAATGCAATGTACTGTGTTATTTGATTGGTAACTTCCTTTCACTCTATGGTAATCTAGGTTCGTGCAGCCATCAAGGTCAAGGCTTCTGTAATCATCTGTTTCACTTCATCTGGAAGAGCTGCAAGGTTCTTGCTTACCTTTTCCTTGCCATCATTATTGTTCTTACGCGTTACATTTGTTTATCTAGATGCAAATACATGTGTAATATATTCTGGGTCATCTAATTGTAGTTTTTATCAGATGATCTATGAATTTGATGTGAAACCTTTGTTTTCTCAATCAGGTTGCTGGCAAAGTATAGGCCACCAATGCCTGTAATATCTGTCGTTATCCCTCAGTTGAAGACAAATCAACTGCGCTGGACATTTACTGGTGCTTTTGAGGTATGCCATTGATTTCTGATACGACAAGCGTTGAGGTCTGACATTGACCTGAATGAGTGTAGCATCTTTTGCTACCCATATGGTTCGTTTTAACATAATGGATTAGTCGTCCACAACAGTTGGCGTTGTCGCCCTCTAAGATTCTTATTCCTCGGCTTCTGTGCAGGCAAGGCAGTCACTTATTGTCAGAGGACTCTTTCCATTGCTGGCAGATCCTAGGCATCCAGTATGTATTATTTGTGTCATCTTCCTACAGTTTATCTTCATCTTCTTTTTCGTGGTGACCTAGTGGCCCCGTGAAACTCTGTTGAGATTAGTTCTTATTCTTGGCAATCAACTGCCAAAATGAAAGAGTAAAGGCCAATATGAGGTATATATTTAGCAACAACTGTGCATTTTGGTGAAGGCAGACTAAAATGAAAAGGATTTTCACCAAATAACATGATATGCATATAGCTTAAGTGATGTCCTGACGTCTCTCGTTCTAGTGCTTCTTAGTCTCATTGACATTTATGTTTTCAATTTGAAGCTTCTGTTAATTACATGACATGCATTGGCTTGGTATTGCAGGCGGAGTCGAGCAATGCAACAAATGAATCAATTCTGAAAGTTGCTCTCGATCATGGCAAGGCGGCTGGTGTTGTAAAGTCGCACGATCGTGTTGTCGTTTGCCAGAAGATTGGTGACTCCTCTGTGGTTAAGATCCTTGAGCTTGAAGATTAGATAGGGCGTCTCTTTCCAGCATCGCTTTTGCTACAAAAATAAAGACAGACATTCACTTGCAAACTAACTTCTGTACTATGGCATGTATACAAGCCATAACCAGTTTTATGTTCTCTATATGCATACTATACACACTTGAAGTAATGGATCAGTACTGCCGTCCCAGAACATGTATCTGTTCGAAACAAAACCAAAAAACGCAGCAGAAAATGAATAATCGTACTTATCCCGTACGGCCTTTTCCTTCGCTTTTCTAATGAGAATTTGGCATCTGCAATTGATGACTGATGCAGTGAAACGCTACTTGTATGTGCAGGTTTGGCTATGAAGAGTAAGGAAGAATTTTCCTCGATGTCCCTTTGGTTTAATGCTAGGAAAATGATTGCCCGTTTCAAAGACTTAGAAGTAGATCGAATCACCACCAACTACAAATTGAAAATCTAACTTTAGCATGAAATGTACGTAGTTCCTGAAGCTCCAAACTCTGGTTTCGGGTCATGAGGCTTTGCCAGACTGGGCAACTAAGAACTTAGTTTTAAAAGGTAGTTTCGTTAATATTTTATTAATATAACCTAAAACATGTGAAAATTAACATTTAGAGTGACTATGTGACTAATGTAATTGGAAATTAAAGCCTTGCATGGCTACAAAATTTATTGATTCAACAGTAATATGAATTCTCTGCACTTTCTCGTACATTATTCTTGAAAGATAAAAGACATGGTTAAAAAAAACATTAATGAAGATTGAAGTACAAGCCTAAGAAAGGCAAGGCCTTTGTATCAATTGACACTCGGAAAAATTCCGTTTGGGCTAAACAGGTTGATGCCAATGAATTTCCAAAATTTTGGTAAAAACTTGTACAGCACAACAAATTGTAGCAGCAACACACAGTCATGGAAGAAATTAGCAGGATGCTTTGGGAAATCCATAACTAACTTTTCATGAATATGTGAACAGCCATGGCTGGTTCTTCAATAACAAACCTTTAATTTAGGAGCTTGCTCAGAGAAGAAGCCTTCGAATATCACTGAAGTTAGAACGCAAAGCCGAGAGGAATGCACCTGAAATTAAGGAAGATCACAATCACTTAGCAGCCACCAAAGCACAAGCCAAGAAAAGAGAAAATGCAACAAATCAGATTCAGGTTCATCAAAAACATTAAAATCTCAAACCTCCAACTTTGCCATCAAAAACACGATGGTCAGCCGATAAAGTCATGTTCATCTTGTTGACAATTACGGGTCTTTCTGTTCCTGGTAGAAAGATATCAACAATGTAAGTTTCAGGAAAGCAGCCATTAGTGCAGGAAGAATTTACGGGCTGCAATTGATTACCACCGGTTCCAATAAGTGGTTCAACAACTTTGTTCCCTCGACCAACGGCAAGTATGCCAGCCTGCAGTAGAATATCACATAAGCATAGAAAAGATACCTTCTCGTCCACTTAGCTATGACTTTCCAAATAAATGTCCATCTAGAAAATACTGTTCTCATTTCATAGTGCTCTTTTAAAACTAGTTGGTAAAGGAGTTACAATATAAGAGAGCCCAAGGTGGCATATCCAGTAGTGTCTGCAACCAGCTTCAATCAGACATATATCACAGACGTCACAAATAGGAATTATAAGACTGTCCGCACATCAATGATTCAACTAGTGAGAAAAATGACAATTTCAGAGGTTAAGGTTAACAAGAGTTTTTTATTATGTCAAGTGAAACATCTCCAAATATTAAAAAAAATTGTACAATACACAGTACATAGTAAAATGACACAAACATAGGGAGAGACAGACAAGAAAGAAAAGAACCTGTGGGGGATTTATTATTGCAGAAAATTGATCAACCGGATACATTCCAAGGTTCGAAATACTACAGAAATATGAAAACAATTCAGGGTTATTTCTGCTTTTGTCTTTTTTTCCGTAAAAGACTGGAAGAGAGAGAGAGGAGGAAAAGAGGCAGTTAATACAAAAAGCAAGCATTTGACAAGACATGAATACCTGAAAGTTCCACCTTGAAATTCATTTGGTGCAAGCTTCCCTGCATGAGCTTTCTCGGCCAGTTGCTTTACCTACAGGGTCATGGAACCAAGAATAAAGTGAAGATGAAAAGTAGTAATAAGGACCTCACTTTTGAAGGGAATATGAATAGTAATAATGCAAAGGATAGGAAAGAAAATAAAAGTAATAACAAAGAAAGCTATTTTAATTAAAGGGTAAATTCCAAGTCTCTTAACATAAGAACGTCAAAGCAGTGTTCCCCATTATCTATGCCTCTATGCGGCAACAAAGACAAATGCAAGCTCTAACCAACTTATTTGTCATGAAGGAGCATCCCATATGATCTGAAAAAAAAGGGTAATTTCACACTTGCTGAAAATTACCTCTGAAGAAATTGCAGAGATGGATTTCTGATCCGCATTCCTGACAATTGGAGTCATTAAGCCCTACAAAGGAAATAACACATCATGAAGCTTGATAAACTATGCACCCTAGAAAAGTACACCTAAAGCATCATACCTTCTCTGTAGCTACTGCAATCGATATGTCAACAGAGTCGCATAAAATGACTCCCTCTTTCTCAACATTCCAGTAAGCTGCGATATTCATGTAACAGTCATCAATATCACAAACTTATTTTTTAATCTGTCACATCATAATAAGCAACGGAAGGGTGCCTGACTTTTCACATCTTAGGAAAAATCACCATCTGTGTGCTGCAGGAGCATCAAATGACTTGATTATAGATATGTAAAATTTAAACACAAATCCATCCTAAAATAGTTTCCACATCATGTATAATATTCAAAAAATATTGATAATTTGTTATTTATCCTATCAGCAAGCAATGTCATCAAGTAAAAGGCTTTCTTTTGAGATTCTATCTGGAAATAATCTTGAATAGTAAAGAAGTCCTTTTCTTTATTAGGATAGTCATCATATGTCTTACCATTGGCCTCCGGAACATTTCGCAGTGCAATTGCAACAGCTTTAATAACAATGTCATTAACTGAAACTTTAATGTCATGTCTCTCTGTAAATAAAGAAAGCACCAACATGTGACCAATCTATCAGAGTATAGTCATCCAGAATAAGAAAAGAACAAAAGAAAAGTCTAAATTCCATACCTTTAAGTTCCTTTCTGAAAGAAAGAAGGGGATCCAGTACAACATCTGAGAGTCAAAGTTGATATATCAGAACAGAAGTGACTGATACTTATATAGACATATACTGCTTTTTTGAAGTATATTACCTGTAGATAAGTACAAATGTGGTGTACTCTGCTTTGATTCCAACAACCTTCTCGCTATTATCTGCGAAGCAATTGAGGTTTAAGCACAAACAACACTCAATAATAAACAAATTCAAATCCATAGAAGTCAAATAACACACACAACTCATGGAAGTAAAAAGCTGGAAAGCCAAGTCAGAAACATCTAAAGAAATAGAAGGAAAAAGAATCTAAAATGTCTAAGAAGAGTTTCAAGATTTTGTTTTTTCTTGGCAAGTGTCCAGAATATATTGCACTTCAATGCCTAAGGTTCATCTAGTTTCATAGACATTGATAACATTCCAGCTTAATCTACCTTGCGAATTTGAGAATTTGGTTGATCTTCAAAAGAATCTGACTGTTGTAGTTGAGATTTTGATTCTGGTAATGCCGTCTTTGAAGGTTGTGGGCCTTTTGGAGGTGAAGGAACTTTTGTCTCCTTTGGTGAAGATTTTCTTGAAGTTGTTTTCCCTGACTTGATTGCATCCAGGACATCACTCTTTAGCAGAGTACCATAAGAGCCTGATGCTTTCAATGATGATTCATCCAATCCATACTCAGAAATCAGTAATTTAGCAGATGGACTTATCTTAGTAAAACTGCCCTTCTGTTCTCTAGGTTCAGTTTTAGATTCATGATGGATTGACTTTCCTTCTTTTGTCCTCACTGAACCACTGGCAGAATTCTTTACAGCTTCCATATCTTGAGGATCTTCAACCTTGCAAAAAGATCAGAAAGATAAAATATTGAATTAGGCGACCTTACCAGTGTCAAGTAGCACTTACACAATATAAGCATCAGATGAAGAAGCTGAAATATTCCAGTTTACTTAATGAAAAGCAATCAACCACATGAGCAAAATTACTAACTTACTGTTATTGCAATAGGTTGTCCCACGGCCACTTCCTTGGAACCTTCAGGTGCCAATATCTTAGCCAGATACCTATACGTAACATTACTCAAGCAACAAGACATTAAGTTCCAGAACAGATTTCACAAAACTACTGACAAGCAAATGCTATGCGTAACATTACTCAAGCAACAAGACATTAAGTTCCAGAACAGATTTCACAAAACTACTGACAAGCAAATGCTATGGGGGTACACATGTAGTAGCGCTAATTACAATAACAAGCTCAAAAAGGTTATAGTTAACTGGCTTCTATCTGTACACTGAGTTTGCAACAGAACCCTTTTCATTCTTGCAAATACCTAGATTTCTAGTTCCATCTCTCAGATACCCCTATAGTTGTCAAACCTTGGTTGGTTTAAGGATTCAACAACCATATTACAGTCCAAATCAATATGCCTAGTTCCCTCATAATAATATTAACAATTAATACCTAATATTAGAGAAGTCAAGCACTTAAAAGTTATAACCTTTCAATTCACGCTTTTCAGTGGGAAAGTAACTTACTAACTTTCAACACCAACAGACCAAAAATAATAAAAAATCCAAATAAAATAAACATATAATTCCTGTTACAAAAATCTTGTAACCACAACAGCTAGCCAAGTGACTTTTGCAGGAAGCACCATACCCAATATTCAATTTTTCACGGAAAGAGAATAAGGTCCCAGCCCTAGTGAATGCCATTTCTTCCAATTTTAGGTCCTCAATTCTGACTTCACTCACTCACCTAGTCCTTCCTTTTTGTAAACTTCTGTGTCCACTCAACCTAGGAGCTCAAACCAAACTTGTTAACTTATTGTGAATTGAATCTCTTCCACCAAGCACAAAAATTTGAATCATCCTATTTTGATTAATGATTTCAGTATGACATTCCAAAAAGGTTTCACCCAAGTTTCCTTCCTACATTAGTTTCCATTCGATTGCAAAATGTTTTTTTTTTCTCCTTTATTTATTTCCACTTTTTCACGTAACTGATCTTCGTTATAGCTAGTTAACACACAGGCTACCTCTGTGGTGCCGCCGATCATAATGAGAATGTGTATTGCACATAACAAAACCAGGTTACGGAGTCAGCAGTGCTGTCACATAAAAGTATATGATTTTATATCTTAAAGCCAAAAAGAAGATTACCCCTCTTCAAGAGTTTCAAATTCAAGAGTAGCTTTGTCTGTCTCTATCTCACATATGATATCGCCAACTTCTATCTGAAAGTGAGAACATAAATAAAACATGGCATGGTGATTTGGTTCTGAGAAGACAGAATGTAACATAGCAGTAAAAAAGAAAAGCCATGTTAGCAAACTAACCTTATCTCCTTCCTTTTTCCTCCACTTGGCAATGTTACCCTGGTCCTGCAAATTAATCAACATCACATGACTATTCAGCTTGTAAAGAAAAACACAATCTGTTGGCAGAATGGAGCAGCGATGCCCCTACCATTGTTGGCGATAATGCCGGCATTCCAAGAATAGTATGAGGGGGGAGGTCAGAAGTGTCGACTGCAGAACTTGTTTCTTTTACACCCTCATGTTGGATATCATGTTTAGTTGATTTTTCATCCTTAACCTCAGATCCGCTGCTCACAGATGCAGGTACATTTTGGATGTCATCTGCATCCTCAACCTTGAAAAGTTGACAAAAAACTAGTCCAAATTTATTCATAATGGCAGAAAAGGTAAATAAAAATTCATAAGGTGAATGTAAGTACCCAAAAAATGAACTGAGGCCAAAACCTTAAATGTAAAGGCAGACTACCTAAGAATAGCATCATAATTCCAATCTATTTAAAAAAATCTGAAATAGGAAACTGTAATGATCTCAATAAGTGATAAGAGAGAAGAGGATCCTTGCAGTCCAAAAGTAATTGTACTATAATTTCTCAATAAATGAAGTCAATGCAATTAAAAAATTAGTATACTGATGTGAATGAATAACTTTGTTGCACAAAGTCCACTGAATTTCCAAGAAAACTAGTTATGAAATTCGTCACATTTACCGTAATGGCAATGGGTTGCCCTACAGGGACGTCTTTTGAACCTTCAGGTGCTAGAATCCTAGCCAAAAACCTGCACTGGAAGAGCACCAATCAATAAACAGTTCCTATACAATAAACCTAGTTAGCTCATGAAAAGCCATCTTGAAGAAGAGTTGTGCCACTAAACTATGAAAAAAACTATATAAAAAAAGGAAATGACACAGCAAGAAAAAATAGAAATGCAAATGAAAATAAACCGAACCAAATCAGACTTAGATCCAGTAAGAAGAATACTAGGGCACACAGCAGTCAAAAGATCAACCAATTGGCCTCAAGCTACAAAAACTCTGATCCAGTATCACATTTGACTTACAACCTATTATCTAAATCGAGCAAAAAAGTAAAAATCTAAAAGAGGTCCACAGATGCATATAAAGCCAATGGAAAGAATAACTATGAACATAAATCAAAAAGTATCATGCAAATATGCAGAGCAGACAGAGGTCCAAGGTTTCCATATCAAACAGACTACTGAAAATTTTGAGCTTATAGTAGTCATGTGCTAGATCATCTAATTACAACCATGGAGTCGGTATTTCCTGTTTACCAATTCTCACTTCAGCCAGTCAAGTAACTGGTTCTACTGCCTATGGTAGAAATGCATAACTTTCCGATGGAAATAACAGGCAGAAAAACTCTGAGATTAATCATAACAAGAATCAGAATGAGAGATAACTAATCATGAATAAAGATAGAAAAGTAAAGGGAAAAAGAGCTACCCCTCTTCGAGACTTTCAAACTCAAGTGTAGCTTTATCAGTTTCTATTTCACATAGTATATCCCCCACTTCTATCTGTTAAGTTCAACATTTCCAGAAATCAGAATACAAGAATAGACCGAGAAGGGATTATTTCCAAATACTGATTTCATCTTTGACAACGGAAGGATCAATCTGTTTCCTTTGAATACTTCACCTTATCTCCTTCTTTCTTCCTCCACTTCGCTATGTTACCTTGAGTCTGCAAAATTGCAAGTTACAGAATGTCACAATACAAGAAAAATTGACGAGAAATATATAAGAATTTTAAATATTTCACCGTGAGTGAAAATCTCACCATTGTAGGAGACAAAGCTGGCATACCAATGACTTGGTGTGGTGGAAGATCTGAAATAGAAGACAACTCAGTGTCAGATACAGAAAAAGCAATACGTGATGCCTATTGGCATTTGAAGAATAACTCAATATCAAGATAAATAAATGTCAACAATTCAACCGCAATTTTCTTAACCTGGGGATACATAAAAGGAACTTAAGAGAAAATGCTAATAACCATGATGATAAGTACCTGCAGAAGAAAAACGCCGGACACCAATTGGAAACTGGTGAAAAGAACAGATTACATCAGAAAAAAAAGGCATATCTGACTTGAAATGACTGAAAAATTCAACACCAACCTTGAGCTTCAGATATTTTTGATGCACTCCAGTTGGCACTGATAGAGAAGCAGGCCTGACAAGTACAATCAAAAGTGAATTTCTCAAATAAAAATAAGTAAAAATCACGAAACCTGCAAATTCAAAATCGATGCAAACCTCAACACGGAGCCATTGCCATCCGCTACAGTATGGTGCAAATCACAAAACCTGCATGGACAAGTAGACAATAACTACTTCTGAAAGTAGTAGAGCATCTCAAAGCATTATTACTGCACATATAGAACATCACAAAGTGGCTAAACTTTCCATCTTTTTCACCAAAATTTGTCTAATTACTTGATTTTTTAAAACATTTTCTTCCGATGCACATATCCTTGACCAAAACCCACCTGCCAAACTCTCCATTTTCCCAACAAAACCCGAATCAAAATGCAAACAAATTATAAAACCATCAAAAACAAACCAAAAGGCAGTCTTCGCAATTAATTGATCGAGTGATCTTAATTAAGAATAAAAAAGAGAAAAATAGTGAAGTACCGAGAGAAGGATCGAGAGAGAAAGCGAGCTTTGAGCAGAGAAGGTGCCCGTGAGATCACCGGATGCCTAAGACGTGATAGCGCCATAACTCTTCTTTGACTAACAATGGCAAATCAATACTCAGAAACAGAGACACAGGCTGCTCTGTACTACGATTCTCCGTTTAGTTTATTTGACGTTTATTACAAATTACAATACCAATTTCCTCCTCTTTTCTGCTTTGGTTTTTCTGTGTACAGAGCAGGACTGGCAGGTCCAAGAACACGTGTTTCTACCTTTTCAATGCCCCAACTAAGGGACCCAAGTCCTGTCACCTAAGAATTCACGGGCCAAGCCCAATTTGTAGCTCTTGAACTCAACACTCTGTCCCCAATTATAGGCTTAAGGCTAGGGCTGGCAAATCGGGCTTAATCCATAAGTCTAATTTTTAAATATTTAAATTTAATTTAAAATTTAATCGAGTTAAGACTAAAATAATATTATTTTTATTCAAAAAACTGTATATAATCTATTTTATTATTCATTTTGGGCTAGATCATCTGTTCTTATTATTTTAAGCTTACTTTGTTACATAAAAATTCATTTTTTCAATAAATGAAACAACAAAAATTAGACGTATGGGATGACTTAAAAACAGGGAAACAGAATAGGGGAGAACAGAAGATCTGTTCCCTCCAATTTTACCTTTATTATTAGTTTGGGTACCACTTCACATGAAACTAAATAAACAGCAACAACTCTATCAAAAAGTTTGAAGAGATTTAAAATTACGCAACCTTATCTTTAACTAATAGGCAAATTGTAATTTAAGAAACTTTAAAAATTGTTCTTAATTTTAAAAATTCTCTAATTTTTTGTGATTTTCATTTTTCTTAAAAATTAGATTTTGGTTTAAAAAATAACAAAACACATGCGATATGAACCAATCAAATGTTATTTATATGACAATTTAAACGAGTTCTTAAATAGCTATTTTTGAGCCTTCTGATCGACCTGAACAATATATACGGATCTCCTCCGGCCCTTTTTTCATTACTAATGGAATGTCCTTCACTATTTTACTAAATATAGAACGAAATGATCTTTTTTTGTCGAATCAAACTAATTAAATTTAATTTAAACTAATAATTTGTTATAATTATCTTAATTATTAATTTAATATGAATTTAAATGATTTGAGTTGGGTTTAAGAATTAAATTGACTTATCAACATTTAATTAATTTATGTAAGATGTTCATATTATATATGTTTCATCTTTATTTTTAATAAAAGTTAAAAAAAGATTTTTCTACAAAAATAAAAAACAAAAAAAGCTTCTTTCAAAATTTTAAATATTTTTTTAATTTCTCAAACCATATAAAAGTTCTATATCTTTTACTCAAAAAAATTTAAAAATTTTAAATTACTTTAGAGATGTTAGGAGAATATTTATGAAACATTAATTATTTTTAAATTTATGAGTTAATTGATTAACTTTATTACATGGAATGATACAACAAAACCCGAAAAGTTGCTGATTACAAATTTTATGGAAACTGAAAAAAGAATTACACCACACTTTATTGTCAAAGAAGAAGTTCTGGAAATGATGTCAAATTTGGCTTCAGTTTTTTGTTGATCATCGTCCAGATTCATCTATTGGGAGCTTAGCAATGAATTGAACAACTACTTTTGCAGCATTTAGAGCTGCAAGTGACACAAATGTCTGAATTTTAATCTGTCCCTTCTGAGCTCCAGCCAAGCCTGATAGACCTCTGATCACAATCACTGGGTATCCATTTGACAAGCTTGTCTGAACATAAAACCAAAACCAAACCAACCCCTCAAATCTTGTCAGTTTTGTCTTATAAACCTGTGTTATTATTACTCAAAATGAGTTAAAAATGAATCAGAAAGGGATCAAGTTTGATCATACCATGACCACAGCACCACTTTCCATGTCTACAGATGAAACTGCAAATGTCTGATAAAGGAAATCCCTGTACGCTGCATTGTGTATAAAAATGTTAGCTGTTGAGCCCTTGAGCCCAACAACTACCTTGGGTTGTTGTGTAAGGCACAAACTTGAGTTCACACATCTTTCTAATTCCATTCCCTGAAGTTATAAGCTCAAAATCTTCCATTAATAAGTTTGAACACAGAAGATAAGAATTCCAAGGAATTAGGAGTAGCAGTTTTCTACCTCCAACCCTGCTGCAAACTGAAGCCACTGATGGCTTATTTGTAACCAGAATATTTCTGTTGCAGCTTTCCCTGACTCTGAAAATAATTGTTCATTACTATATCCAATGCGTCCCAGAAGATTCACTCCATCTCGTCTTGGCACATTGTAGCTTCCGAAGTCCAAATGAGCAACATCGCTTGAAGGTAACGATTCGTCAGGATTCTGTCAAACTAAAGTAGTTTTATCCGCACAAATGAGGTTAAATTGCGTTGATGTAAAGAAGAGAGAGGACTTTGTTTGATTTACCAGCCAATCCCAAATGCCTGTGTGAGCAAGCTGTTTGGGAATGGAAACATCTCCAATGGACATAGAATTGTTTAAGTTGCCTGCAATGCCAAAATGGACAATCCCTTTCACATGAAACACGTCCAGCATTTGTTGTGTCGCTGCAGCTGCATTCACCTATTCAGACTCTCGTCAAACAATGGCATTGTTACAGAGACGTGGTTTTGGACACACTTACTTTCTTTACTAAGATCTATAGACACCCTTTTAACTGTACTTAAGGTTTGACATCTCGGTTCACTGACAAGCAGGTTTGGTTCAGTTTTCTTATCCTATACATCCCAGTTTTTACCCTTAAGAAGCTCCAATGTGATACCCAGTAACTTGGAAGAGGAAAAGGAAAGTACCAAGTCGTATCCTGCAAACACAAGTACTAACAAAATTTGAGCAAAGCAACCATTTTTTGGTACTTACCATTCCAATCCCACATCTGACGTAGATAACTTTCTTACCCTGCACCTTTCCAATTCGAAACCGTCGTCCTGCAACATATCACCAGGCAGTGAATGGATTTCACTGCATTGACAGTGTAACAGTTACAAGATCACATATGTTCAATGAGACACACTTACCTGACAGATCAACATACGGGTGATTGTTGTCAGGCTTGAAGGCTGCAGTTTTCCAGAAAGCTCTCTCTTCAGGTGGATAAACAGTTATCAGCCCGACGTAAGGCCCTTTGTGGTTCACTTCTTTGATAACGTCCAATGATTTCATCTGTTTTGATGGAAAAGCTGATAATACATTTATAATTACCAAAGAAAACAAAACCTGCATCAAAAAGCATGATTTAGCTCGTCCTGCAGCCATGTTTGTGTGATTTAACATGTTCGAGGAACTGCTATATATAAGCTTAATTGGTCAGCAAATCCAGTTCATATGGTACCGTAGGCTTCAAGAGTTGTAGCTGACTTTCATACGAGAATTAACTGATTACCAAGTGTTGTAATCTAGAAGAGTATTTATAATTTGATAATCAGAAAACAACAGAATATGAGCAATTTAGTCCAAGAAAGTGTCTTCGATATTCCAACAGCTGGCCATCATGCTTGCCCTTGTCGAAGAACTCTCTGTTTGATGACTTTTGAGATTGAAAGAAAAATCGGTGACTCAAAATATCTGGTGATTATGTAAGCAAAGGTCAGGAGTAATAGATACAGTTGAATGGAACTACTGTTCAAAACTATTTGAAAAATTGTATAAGTGGCTGTTTCGCAAAAACTTTCTATTCTGGCAAATACAAATAACAGAAAAATTCAAAGCACTCAATTAAATAATACGGAGATTTGTTAATGTAGTTCGGCATATTTTATCTACGTCTGTGAGGTTCTCACCTAACTTAATCAATTTCACAAAAGTGCAACAAATTTATATAAGGCTTTACTGAGCCAATACCACTCAATTATTGTAACTATGTCTCAACCTTACTTTCCGTGAAAGATTTTCACACCCAATAACACGACCGACTCTTATTAACTTTGAGAGAGAATTTTTCTAAACAAATAACTCAAGTGCTCAATTTATCATGTTAATCTTTTCCAACCAATAAAAACATCACCCACACACCTTCAGCTGTTCACCAAATTCAATCAACGCATGGTCAAAAACAACTTCCAGCTCTATCTCTAAGCTTTACACCCACGCAATGCTACACACCCTCTCAAGATAAGACTTCAATGCAAAATATGATTCTTTCACAACTAGAAGATTATTTATATAGCTTTTGAATCTAAGTTAAACAAAAATTATTAATTAGCTATGATTTTCTAATTAATAAAAATATCTGATAAGTCTAATTTATAAAATTATAAAAAAACATAAGTAAATATATACACCATATATCTAATACTATTGAATCTTTCATGTCTGTTGTACCTAGATTTGTCAAATCTCACCAATTCGAACATCATGGGGAGAGAGAAAACCATATTTTAGGCCATGGGTTGCTGTCAGCATGTAGCAGCAAGACCAGTTTGTGCTCTGCAGATTATGCAAGGAAGCACCTACTGCAAAACTGACGTCAGCTTTGACCTAGCAATGCCAGTGTATCACTGCCATGCTATGTCCTGTGGAAAAAGAAGCGTTTTTTATCTTATCCCATTTCACAACATGAGCAGGGAAGAAACTAGAACCCATCTAGAATGATATTAATTAGTCCAGTCAATGCATCCCTTAGAAAACTTCGACGAAAGAACTTCTCATTAATGGAATGCAAGTGAAATACATTAAACAATTCGTGTACCTAACTGTTACAGAATTACTTCAGTCATCCTAACTATTATTTGGAGAACGGTTGTGCAACATTCTAATTGATTGACATTATTGGATGGGATGATACAACATACACCCGAAAAGTTACGGCTACAAATTTTATCGATACGGAAAAAAAGATGCATGCCACACTTTCATCACTGCCATGTATTGTAGATATGTTACATCCAATGATCCTAAGAGTCACTGATGCGAAACTGGTGGTAGCTAACATGCAAAATAGTGTTAAGGAGTCAAACCTTATCGAGAAAGTCTATGTTGCCTTACTACACCAAATAAAATGTTTTTATAAATACATATATATATGATGCGTAACAATTCCCATGCAATAAATAATAAATCATGGAGAAAGAATATTTGTAGGACTCTAGTCTCCTAGAGATCCTCACAATACTACACCTCGAATGATTATGAGCAGCTAATCATCACCAACAGCACAACTGTACACCTATATTTATGAAGCCATAAGGCTCTCTTAGTCCAAAGAGACTGTGGGAACTGAAGCATCACTGATAGACTGACTCTCACTCAATACATCCAAATTTACAATTACATTAATAATATACATATTAAACAAGGACCCAATTAGGAGCCAAGTATTAACCAGGATCAATCCGTGTTATTCTTAATATCATATCACAATCATCTCTCATAATCAAACCAGTGTGCATCTGATCCTAATATATACCTATCAAGGGGCATGTCTTACAAATTTTTTCTCCTCTACAATCATAATCAAACACATCCATACATAATCCAACTATTAATCATGAAATTTCACAAAACAAGCACTCAATCATGTGATGACCATCTAATGCATGCAATATGTCATACGTGTGCAAAACCATATATATATACTTAGATATTGCGGTAATATTCGCATAGGTAGTACAATAACGACTACACAAATTACATATGTACACATATACACTTGTAGATATTTATATATATACATATCATATCCCCATGCAATAATATTTTTAGTTTAGTTCTTTCAAGATAATAATTCTTCTATCTAATGAAGTTTATATAATAAAATTATTTCCTTAATTACACACAATCTAAACCTTTTATGAATTATAATTAAAAGAAAAAAATTCATTATCAACTTTTAAAGATTTAAGATGACTTTATTAATATAAACTCTACATAGGTGATAATAATTAAACCATGTTTTTGTGCAATAAAAACCTTTTTTGACTTAATTAAGATTATTTTCACATTAAAATTTGCAAATAATTGGAAGAAAATTTACTTTACATTTTACTCATGTAAAGCATAAAATTGATAATGGTCTTATTACTTTTAACTTTTAAATTGTGTATCAATTGAGAATAATCACAATTATAAGATAATTTATTATAAGAAAATAGTCAATGCTAATGACTAACCGCATACGTTGCATTTAGTAAAAATAGCGGATAAATATTTGTATTAATTATGAAATAGTAAAAAGATTCACATTTTATTCTTATTTTTATTTCTATTTTTGAATAATATAATTGTTAAGTTTCATACTTTAGATTTTGGAAAGTCTTCTAAAAGTATAATTCTTCCACAATCAGCCAATATTTTTTTAAATATAGACAAAATATTAAATTTATAGAATCTTAAAAATATAAAAGATAGGGTAACCAAAAACATTGTTTGTAGTTAACAAGAAATATAAGAATCAAGGATGCTAAGAGGAAAAATAATTAGTGAAGGGAATTGTTTTAATAGTAAACAAATATAAGGGTAAGAATGTCAAAAAGATAGATAGATATATGTAGCATATAAAAGTATAAGGGCCGAAGTACGGTGGCCCCTATTTACATCACAGAGAATCAAATACTCAATCTCACGAGTACAATTATGTAGCCAATGTACCCCCAAAAGATAATCTAGTGCCAAATTAGAGAGTCGATCCGTGCATTGGTTAGCTTCAATATTTATATGTCGCACTTCTACTTGCCATTCTCTTCGTAGAAGCCCGAAAATATCCTTGAACAGCGCATAGTTCAAGTCTCCCCAGCTCTTACCCCCTTGTAGCATGGTCGCAATAGTTAAAGAATCCAGCTCTAGTATGACTCGTCTATAGCCTTTCTCCCACGTCATTTGCAAGCCGATCTTCACTACCCATAATTCAGCGGCAAACGAGGTTGTTACACCAATGTTTTGAACGAATCCATCCAACCATCTGCCCTCCGTGTCCCTTAGCACGCCACCAGCCCCCGCCACACCTGGGTTTCCCTTGGAAGCACCGTTCCATCCAGACAGAGGTCGGATCCAGTTGATATTTCGCAAAGTTCTTGTGACTGTAATGGTTTCTCCCGCCTCACCTGTCAGCATGCTCGCATGAAAGGAGGCAGACATTGACATAAAATGTCTTCGGACAAAACCTACTGATAATTACAAGAAAAAACGTAAGGTAACCGCATGGGAAGTAGCAGACAACATTTGGTGCGTCTTGATGGTTGAGTAGAGTAAATTTTTGTAGTTCTTGTTCATCGCCCCTTGGCGTTCATTATCTCGGAGAACACAGCAGCGGACATGAGTGCGTCAGACTTGTTACCACCAAAACTTTGGCCATCGCTGCTACTAGTTGTCGTCATTCCTCCAACTCGGGAATTGATTACAAATCCATTTGTTG
>JANZXR010000003.1:31877882-31890807 GCA_027575705.1 Erythroxylum echinodendron
AAGAAGCAATTTTGATCTTGTTTCGGCGGTCCAAGTCCGGCCAGCGATTATGTTGTCACTGTTTGAGCCACAATCAACGGCTATGTTGTCAAGAGGAACATAAGGAAATGGCAGGTTGGCACTGGCAAGGAGGATAAAATGATAAAGGAGAGAAAAGAAGTACAGAGCAGTTATAGGTGGCAGCATATTTAGAGACTAAAATTGTCTATCGATACTCTTCTTCTCAAACAGCTGCGTTAAAGAGCCGATGAGCTTGAAAGTTGGAAGAGAACTACAACGGAGGACAAGCAGCCTTACTGTTCTTAAGTAGTTAAATGCAATCAACGTAAGAGATGGTTGGAAAAGCAGTGATTTAAAAAGCGTGGAAGACATTTTGTAGTCATATAAAAGTGAGTAAGGACTGGCAAGCGACCCCGTGGAAGTGGACTTCTGTTTACCATAAATTTTAGGAGACGTTCAATATAAACTTTAATTACGTAAATCATTTCCATATATAGAAAAGAGAACGGATAAAAGATTAAAAGGCTGCATCAATTGCTTTGTTTGATAGTTTCAGCCTCGTTCCATTAACAGTGCACAGTTATTCTTACACTAAGTTTGGTATTGTATACTCAAAAAAAGTAAGAAAGAATTCAATATTCTATGACCTTTTATAAAGATGGTTGAAAAAAGACGCATGAGAACCACCACCACGCGTAAAAGCAACGTACGTTAACGTTAGACAACTTAATTACATAAATTTTTTTGTGCTTGTTTTCTCGTTTATCTGTAACTTGTATTATTTATATATTGTCTTATTTGTATGTGGATCTATCGAAAATAGTCTCTTTATTATATAAGAGTATGGTTGAGTACTATCAGACCTTTCCAAATCTCAATTTATTGCGAAATTTTAAAATGAGTGATGATGATAATAATAATATAATTAAAGTTTTCATTTCTTATTCTTTCGTTAGTTTAATAGGACATGACCTGTCTTTTCCCTTTCATTTGCCCTTTCCCCATAAGCAGTATTCAACCAATGGTCACCTTCCACGCTCAAAACATATTGTTGCAAAAGGAAACCTTTTCAATAATGTTAGTTGTGGAATTCCTCCTCAATTATGAAAGGTTGTCGGATTTGCATTTGGAAGAAGACTGTCACTTACTTCAGTTATGCTTAAGATTTGGTTGCACTCATGTCAGGTCTACACCAAGTAAACCGCAGACACACTAGGAAATAGGAATACTCCCTGATAACGCGTGAATGTGGGCTTTTTTTTATATAAAATGGAGGCTAAAAACTCAAACACAAAGGAGTAAAAAAAAATTCAGAAAGAACATAAACGGGATACAACTACCCTAATCATATCCCACGAAAGAGTAGAGTTAAGCCCCTTGGTGATTATAGTAGACTCACAAAATCACGAGACATAATCAATTCATAGTTTACTAACCAATCCGCACACGCATTCCCTTCCTGGTAAACATAGTGAACAACAATCTCACAATCAGCCTCCATGCACTTGTTTAATCTTTTATCAAAATTAATAACCATAAAAATTTATATAAGATCATTTTCTTACAACATCACTTTGTATGCAAACAATTCTAACAAAAGGTTACGTTAGCTAATCAAAGGACTTTTATGTTTTTACACTAATTTGGATGATGTTATTATTTAAAAACATTATCCAAATTGACAAAATGTGATTTCAATTTCTATACTACTAATATGAGATCATAAAATGTTCTTGATGATGATGTAAATCATAACGATCAATGCATGAGAAGGGACATACGACGATGGAACTGTGATATCTTTAAGGTGGAGTGCAGGTAGAGCGTATTCTTCAATTGTCCATACTATGCCAAGAGTAACATCCTTTGAATTGAAATGTGGTAAAACTAAAATCAGACACAATCCGTTTAGACAAGCCACATTCTTTTGTCTTGGATATTTTGATATGTTAGATGATACTAAAATAAATATCTTAGATAGTTCATTCCGATAGGTTACATGAAGTCTCACTTACAAACATGAACATATACATGGTTAGCGCTATATATGATAAATGTGAATTGGTTATTTAAAATTAGACATGTCAATGAGCCAAGTCAAATTCGGGTCGACTCTAGTAGCCCGCAGGTTAGAATGAGTTAGCTCGTAGTTCGGCTCGCCAGTGGACTGACTGGCCTGTAACTCAGGTCATGGCCCATCGGGTCACAGGTGGGCCAAGTCGTCCATTTATTTTTTAAAAAAAATCAAAACAAAATCGTTTTCAGAAAAATGGGCGGGTCACGGGCCGACCGATCATGGTATCATCTAATTCTTATAGATTTGATCTAAATAAGATGATCATATGTTGTAATTAACAGGTTTAAGGATAAATTAACATCCCTAATTAAGACTAATTCTTATAGACTCTGTCGACACAAGGAAGATATCTGTCCTCAACAGTCTAAACTGTGTTTTTCTTGATAAGACTCTGCTTGCCTCTTTATTAAGCATAGTAGCCTTTAAATAAGCTTAAGGATAAATTAACATCCCTAATCCCAACAAAAACAAAAATAGGAAACATAATCTGTAAAAACCTGAAAATATGAACGAAAATCAAATAAAACAAAATAAAGCAGACGTGTTAACGCCTACTCTATTAGCCACTTAGGCATCCGCAAGATTACCAAAACAATACAAGTTTGTGCTCTGCAGCAGTGTCGACCCTGGCAAGTGCCAGACCGGGCACCTGCCAAGGGTCGATTCTTATTAGTGCCCACTTTTAATGTATTTAAACAATATTTATTCATTTAGAAGGATAGTAAATTTTTGTTTACCGAAGAAGAAAAAGTTAACGTTAAATAATAAATAGTTTCTTTTATTAGTTATTTTACCGAAAAAGTTAGCGAATAGCTTTTTTTATTAGCTATACAACTTTAACTTATTATATTTATAAATACCTTTAAAACATTTAAGCATATTTCTTATACTCTAATTTTTTAATTTTCACTAACATATAAATCTAAAATATTTTAACTCAAAATTTGATGGTAAAAAAATTTCACGGTTATGTGTTATAAGTTTTAAGTGATAATTTAAAAAAAAACTATCTGATTTTTATTTATTTTAACTAGATATTTGAACATATTATAATTAATTTGTAATTTATCATTAACATGGACATTATATTAGCATTTTAAATTAAAACATAATATTAAATGATATTATGTTTATTTGTATTTCTCCTTTTTATTTTTAAATTACTCATTATTTATAAAAATATAATCAATAGTTAATAAATAATTTAATTTTTGTAATTGTAAAGTTTATTATACTTTGTCAAATGAATTATTGGATTTGTTTTCTTGTAGAGATTTACATAATTTTAGTTATAATATGACTATATCAAATAATTTTAAGTTACTCAATTCAAAGATTACATAAATAGTTTCATTTATTATAAAAATTTGTATAATTCTACTAAACATATTGTAATAATTAAATAATTATTATTATTATTTGATAATTAAATAAGACCGTAAATAGTTGGATGTATTTGATTGGGTTTTTATAAATAGGTTGGTAGCATTAGATTACTACATTTACCATTATGTTAATTCCTATAAAAGAAAATTTTTATTAAAAAATCACTAATATTAATTAAATTCAAAAGTTACTAAAAATATTTGATTTAATAATTTAGACTTTCATCATAATATTTGTAAAATATTATTAACTGATATTATGATCATATATGTAGACTTATAAATTGGGTCACTTATGTATAAATATTAAATTTTAATAATAAAAATATCTTTTTTAAATTTACATGTTTTTATATTACTGATTTATTAGGGCATGTTTTTTTTACTACGTCCAAAGTCTATAAAATGTTAAGAACGGCATGCTCTGAAAATTATGCAAGGAAACAGTTAATGCAAAACTGACATCACCTTTGACATAGCAATTCCAGTGTATCACTGCCATGCCATGTCTTGTGGAAAATGAAGCATTTTTTATCTCATCCCATTTCACAACATAAGCAGTGAAGAAACTATAACCCATCTAGAATTATATACTTTAGAAAAAATCGACGAAAGAACTTCTCATTAATGGAATGCAATGTAAAACCAAGCATAATGAACCAGAGTCTCAAGCATGCATCGTATTCAATAAAGTCTATGTAAGATACATGCATATATATCAGCGAAAGCATATCCGAAAATAATGTATACCTCCAACCATTGCTCCACCGTCGAATGATCCTCTTTGTGCGTCTCTTGAATTTTGGAGCTTCTAACCTTTACTACCCAGCTATGCGATGTTGTCTTTTTATTACATGAGAGAGAGGATAGGGACCCAAGACAACAAAAGCAAACCATCTCCATACCACTGCCCATCACAGTGGAGGGAGAAGAACATGCTCGAGTATGGCATGTGGGCGCATGTGCGCGCATGTGATGAGATAACGATAGTAAATGGACCATAACTTAAGTAAGGAAGGTGAGGTAAAAATAAAATCTTACATGCTCCCACTTGTTCCATTTAACTCAACACAAACATAATAAGAAATCAAATATATGAATTATGGTAATAGGTCCTCTTATAGTAAGTATTATCTTCCATATATTATATAGATATAATTACTCATTACAAGCCCTTCAACTGAACGAATAAACTATATGTTTATTCTAGTTCTAAATTAAATAACATTTTTCAAAACCAATCAAAATATGTGTACACAAAATATATGAAAAAATATAAAAATTACATAAGAATTCCATTGAAGCAATAAATGTACAAAAAAAATCACATTATGGAACCAAGTCCCATCTGCACTGCGTTAAACTGCTTAGATGGCATGCCTTTAGTTAAAGGATCCGCAATCATCAAATCAATACTAATGTGCTCTACGACAACTTTTCTTTCCTTAACACGTTCTCTTATGGTTAAATACTTAATGTCGATATGTTTACTTCGACTTCTACTCTTATTATTTTTAGCTATAAAGACCGCAGTGGAGTTGTCGCAATACAATCTTAATGGCTTAGAAATTGAATCAACAACTTTAAGCCTAGATATGAAACTCTTCAACTATACACCATGCGAGGTGGCCTCAAAACAAGATATGAACTCAGCCTCTATAGTGAAAGTAGCAATCAGGGTCTGTTTGGCACTTCTCCAAGATACAGCTCCACCAGCTAAGATGAAAATATAACCAGATGTTGATTTTCTTGAATCAATGCAGCCAGCAAAGTCTGAATTGGAGTATCCAACTCCTTCCAAGTTCTCAGTTCGCCTATACATAAGCATGTAGTCTTTTGTGCCCTGAAGATATCTCATAATCTTCTTTGAAGCTTTCCAGTGGTCAATACCTGGGTTAATCTGATATCTTCCTAACATTCCAACGGCATATGCAATGTCAGGTCGGTTGCAGACCTAAGCATACATAAGGCTTCCAACAGCTGAAACATATGGAATGTTCTTCATGTGTTCTCGTTCAAAATCATTCTTCGGGCTTTGATTCAAACTGAATCTATCACCCTTCATTATGGGTGCTATACTTGGTGCACATTCTTTCATCTGAAATTTCTCTAAAACTTTGTTGATATAGGTGTCTTGAGACAAACCCAAAATGTCTCGAGATCTTTCTCTATGAATCTTGATGCCAATGACATTAGATACCTCACTCATATCTTTCATATCAAAATTCTTTGAGGGAAATTATTTCACCTCATATAGCAAATCCTTATCAGTCGCAAGTAAGATGTCATCCACGTATAACACAAAAAAACAAGTCTTACTCTCACTGACCTTCTGATATAAACATGGGTTCATTATATTCTCTTCAAAACCGAATGAAGTGATAATCTCATGGAATTTTAAATACCACTGTCGAGAGGCTTGTTTTAATCTGTATATGGATTTATTAAGCTTGCAGACTAAATGCTCACCATCATTATAGGAGAATTCTTCAGGTTGTTTCATGTAAACTTCTTCCTCTAGTTCACCATTAAAGAAAGCCGTTTTCACATCCATTTGATATAATTCAAGATCAAAATGAGCTACTAAAGCCATAATAACACGAAGAGAATCTTTTTTAGATACAAGAGAAAATATTTCGTGTAGTCGATTCCTTTCCTCTGAGTGAACCATTTGGCAACAAGTCTTTCGTTATGTCTCCCAATGTTGCCTTGTAACTCTTTCTTTATCTTAAATACCCATCTATATCAAATGGTCTTTACACCATTGGGAAACTTAACGAGATCCCAGACTTAGTTAGATACTATAGAATCCAACTTATCCTTCATAGCATTGTACCATAAGTTCAATTGCTTAGAACTCATGGCCTATAAAAATGTTTCAGGATCATTTTCGGTTCCAATGTTGTAATCTGACTCTTGTAGATATACTATATAATCACTAGATATTGCTGACCTTCTAACCCTAGTAGATCTTCTCAATGTTATATCATTATCCTCACGAAGAACCTGTTGCTCAACCTGTTGTTCAACTGGTTGCTCAACAATTTCTGGTTTTTCCTCATTTACAACTTGATTTACTGAATTAGTATTCACAGCTTGTGGAACTTCAGTAATTAGTTGTTCAACACCCGTTTGAACTTGAGGAGTGTGGATGACAATTAATCTATCACTTGAACCAAAGGGCTGAGCTTCACAATGGCCCTTTTCAAAAACTATGTCTAGAAAATGACCACTCTCATTGATCAAGTCATGCTTAAGAAATTTTGCATTTCTTGATTCCACAATCCTAGTGTTGTGAGATGGACAATATAATCTATACCCCTTAGACCTTTCAGCATATCCAATGAAATACCTACTAATGGTCCTTGGGTCTAGTTTCTTCTCCTATGGGTTGTAAATTCTCACTTCAGACGAACATCCCCAAACGCGTATATGTCTCACACTCGGTTTCCAACCCTTAAATAACTCAAAAGGTGTCTTTGAAATAACCTTGGTTGGAACTCGGTTTAATATATACACAGTCGTCTTTAGAGCTTCAGTCCACAAGAATTGAGGAAGTTTTGTGTTACTCCTCATACTTCTTACCATGTCCATTAATATTCGGTTTCTTTTTTCTACCACACTATTCTGATCTGAAGAACCAGGCATAGTGTACTGGGCAATAATCTCATGTTCATGAAGAAACTTCTCAAAAGGACAGGCACTTATCCACTTTTAGTGTGCCTACCATAGTACTCTCCACCTCTATCTGATCTCACGATTTTGATCAATTTTTACAATGATTCTCCACTTCAGCCTTAAACATCTTAAAGGCATCCAAAGCTTCGTCTTTAGAACGAAGTAAGTAGAGATACATATATTGCGAATAATCATCTATGAAGATGATAAAGTATTTCGGGCTATTTGCATCCATATCTGGACAACAAATATCTATATGTATGATTTCTAACAGGCTTGTACTCCTCTTGACACCCCTTTTAAACTTGTTAGTTTGCTTACCTTTAATGCAATCCACGCAAGTCTCAAAGTCAGCAAAATCCAAAATACTAAGTACGCCTTCATTCACTAATCTCTTAATTACATGCATATATATCAGCGAAAGCATAACCAAAAATAATGTATACCTCCAGTCATTACTCCACCGTGGAATGGTCCTCTTTGTGCGTCTCTTGAGTTTTGGAGCTTCTAACCTCTACTACCCAGCTACGCGATGGTGTCTTTTTATTACATGAGAGAGAGGATAGGGACCCAAGACAACAAAACCAAACCATATCCATACCACTGCCCATCACAGTGGAGGGAGAAGAACATGCTCGAGTATGGCATGTGGGCGCATGTGCGTGCATGTGATGAGATAGCGATAGTAAATGGACCATAAGGAAGGTGAGGTAAAAATAAAATCTTACATGCAAGTGAAATACATTAAACAACTCATGCACCTAACTGCTATAGAATTACTTCATACATCCTCACTACTATCAGGAGAATAGTTGTGCAACGTTGTAATTTATTGAGATTATTGGATGGGAAGATACTACACCCCGAACGTTAACGGCTACAAATTTTATCGATACGAAAAAAAATGCATGCCACACTTTTATTATGCATGAGAAGAGAAGGAATCTGTTGATCATCGTCCAGATTCATCTCTTGGGAGCTTAGCAATGAATTGAACTGCTACTTTTGCAGCATTTAGGGCTGCAAGTGACCCATATTTCTGAATTGCGTTGTGTCCCTTCTGAGTTCCAGCCAAGTCCGATAAGCCTCTGATCACAATCACAGGGTACCCATTTGACAAGCTTGTCTGAACATGAAACCACAACCAAACCAACCCTCAAATCTTGTGTACTTTGTCTTTAAAACCTGTGTTATTATTACTTCATATAAGCTAAAAATGAACCAGAAAGGGGTAAGGTTGATCATACCATGACCACAGCACCACTTTCCATGTCTACAGATGAAACTGCAAATGTCCGATAAAGGAAATCCTTGTAAGCTGCATTGTCTATAAAAATGTTAGCTGTTGAGCCCTTGAGCCCAACAACTACCTTGGGTTGTTGTGGAAGGCACAAACTTGAGTTCACACATCTTTCCAGTTCCATCCCCTGAAATTATAAGCTCAAAACTTCCATTAATATCATAATTTATAACAAAAAAGAAAAGAATTCCAAGGAATTAGAAGTAGTAGCTGTTCAACCTCCAGGCCTGCTGAAAATTGAAGCCACTTAGGGCTTATCTGTAACCAAAATAGTTCTGTTCCAGTATTAGCCTTCCCGGACTCTGAAAATAATTGTTCATTACTATATCCAATTCGTCCCATAAGATTCACTCCATGTCCTTTTGGCACATTGTAACTTCCAAAGTCCAAATGAGCAACATCGTTTGAAGGTAAGACTTCGTCAGGATTCTGTCAAACGAAAGTTTTATCTGCAGAAATGAGGTGAAATTGCATTGATGTAAAGAAGAGAAAGGACTTAATTTGATTTACCAGCCAATCCCAAATGCCTGTGTGAGCAAGCTGTTTGGGAATGGAAACATCTCCAATGGACATTGAATTGTTTGAGTTGCCTGCAATGCCAAAGTGGACAACCCCTTTCATATCAAACACGTCCAGCATCTGTTGTGTCGCTGCAGCTGCATTAACCTATTCAAAACTTCCAACTCGTTAAACAATGGCATAGTTACAGTGACATGGTTTTTGGACACACTTTTACTTTCTTTTACTAAGATCTGTAGACACCCTTTTAGCTGTACTTAAGGTTTGACATCACTGTTCACTGACAAGTAGGTTTGTTTCAGTTTTCGTATCCTACACAACCCATGTTTTACCCTTGAGAAGCTCCAATGTGATACCCACTAACATGGAAGAGAAGGAAAGCACCAAGCTCGTTTCCTGAAAACATTACTAAAAAGGCTTGAGCAAAGCAAACATTTTTTGGGACTTACCATTCCAACCCCACATCTTACATAGATAACTTTTTTACCCTGCACCTTTCCAATTCGAAACCGTCGTCCTGTAACGTAACATCAGGCAGTGAATGGATTTCACTGCATTGACATTGTAACAGTGGCAAGATCACATATGTTCAATGAGACACACTTACCTGACAGATCAACATATGGGTGTTTCTTGTCAGGCTTGAAGGCTGCAGTTTTCCAGAAAGCTCTCTCTTCAGGTGGATAAACTGTTATCAGGCCGAGGTAAGGCCCTTTGTGGTTCACTTCTTTGATAATGCCCAATGATTTCATCTGTTTTGATGGAAAAGCTGATAATACATTTATAATTACCAAAGAAAACAAAACCTGCATCAAAAAGCATGATTTAACTTGTCCTGCAGCCATGTTTGTGTGATTTAACATGTTCGAGGAACTGCTATATATAAGCTTAATTGGTCAGCAAATCCAATTCTGATGGGTCCGTAGGCTTCAAGAGTTGTAGCTGACTTTCATACGAGAACAACTGATTACCAAGTGTTGTAATCTATAAGAGTAATTATAATTTGATAATCAGAAAACTAAAGCGTATGAGCATTTTAGTCCAAGAAAGTTTCTTTGATATTCCAGCAGCCAATGAAATGATCAAGTTTGGCATCATGCATGGTCTTGTCAAAGGCCCTCTTTTGCTGATGACTTTGAAAGAAAAATCAGTGGCTAAAATTTCTTGAGGTTATACAAGCAAACAAATAAGTTATGGCCCAGCGATAGATACAGTTTAATAGGACTACTATTCAAAACTATGGAATCTTTCAGGTCTGTTATACTTTGATCTATTAAATCTCATCAATTCTAACATCATAGGAAGACAGAAAACCATATTTTAAGACATGGGTTGCTGTTAGCATATAGCAGCAAGACAAGTTTGCGCTCTGCAGATTATGCAAGGAAGTACTTGCTGCAAAACTTACATCACCTTTGACACAGCAGTTCCAGTGTATCACTGCCATGCCGTATCCTCTGGAAAAAGAAGTTTTCTGATAGAACTCTCAGTTTGTTTACTGAATTTTATTGATAAGTAACTCAACTCTGTCAAGTTACAGTGTGAGTTGCTGGCAAATTCAAGAGTGCCGCTCTCTCCTAGCCTTAGGCTCACTAGAATGAACTTCCAAATTGCCTGAAATTCCCCTCCCAATCATTACATCATTTATACCAGTACCTTTCCCACGTCAGCCATGCAACCAACTCCTATTCTTTCCCCTCCCACATGCACGTAATGTCTCTCAGCCCCCCTGACTATAACAAAAAGTGGTAACTTTACTCAGTTACCCTTTCCTTTACCCTTCTAGAATAAACCTTAGTAATTGGAGGTCTAACATTACTCCCCCCCATAAGTTGCACCTTGTCCTCAAAGGTAAAAATCTAGAAATTGTTCAACTATGTTATCTAACTTCTCCCAAGTATTCTCCAACTCTGCTAAGCCTTCTCACTTGATCAAAACTTCCACCCCTTTGGATCCACCTAGAGTTCTTACTGCTAAGACTTTTTCCGGTTGCCTCATTGGCTCCTCTTCTCCTGTCCAGCTGTCCGGTAGAATCAGCTTATCTTTGTCATCCCCCACCACAGCTCTCAACTGTGACACGTGAAAGATAGGATGAATCCGGGCTGTCTCGGGTAGTTGCAGCTCATATGCCACTTCTCCACTCCTTCTCAACACTCGGAATGGACCAAAATACCGGGGAGCCAATTTCTCACTCATTCTTCTTGCTACTGTCAATTGTCTATAAGGAGCTAGTTTCAGCCATACCAGATCTCCTACCTGGAAGACTAATGCCCGCCTGTGTTGATCAGTCCTGGTTTTCATGTCATTCTGTGCCTTAGACAAGTGCTGCTTAATTTTGGTCAAGTAGTAATCTCGCTGTTGTAGTAGAACATCCACCGACTCCATTCTTGAACCCTTTGCTCCCATCTGAAAAACTGGTGGGGGATCCCTCCCATATAACACCTTAAAAGGAGTAGTTTTGAGAGCCACGTGATAAAAGGTATTGTAACAATATTCTGCTCATCCCAACCATTTTGCCCATTGCTTAGGGGTATCTCCTGCAAAGCATCGCAAGTAAGCTTCCACCGACCTATTTACCACCTCCGTAGCACCATCGGTTTGAAGATGGTAGGATGAGCTGAATTTGAGGGCGGTTCCATGAGCCTTGAATGATTCCCCCCAAAATTTACTCATGAAAATCTTATCTCTATCGGAGACTACTGATCTAGGGAATCCATGTAGCCTCACAATATCCTTGATGAACACTTCAGCCACAGATTGTGCCGTGTAAGGGTGCTTAAGAGGCAAGAAGTGGGCATACTTGCTCAACCTATCCACAACCACTAAGATGGATGTATAGCCAAAGGATTTTGGGAGCCTTTCAATAAAATCCATAGTTATATCATCCCAAACCTGATCTGGAATCGCAAGGGGCTGCAATAGTCCGGCTGTAGACAAGGTTAGGTATTTATTCTGCTGACATGTTAAACAAGCCGCCACAAATCTATAAATTTCCTTCTTCATACCCTCCCAATACAGCTCCCTAGAAATGCGATTATATGTTTTTAATGGACCTCCATGTCCTCCCAAATGGCTCTTATGACCATCCTTCATAATATTAGTTATAAAGGCAGAAGTTTGTGAAATTACCAATCTGTCTTTGTGGTAGAGTCTGCCTTGCTTCACTGTGTATGGGAGTCTAAATCCAGGATCTCTGCTGATAGCTTCCGCCAACTCCCTTAGCTTACTGTCGGCTTCAATCTCCCTCAAGATTTCATCCATATCTATGATTCTACATGTCATTATCGTCTGCAACTCTTCCTGGTGCTGGACTCTAGAAAGAGCATCTGCCACTTTGTTTTCCCTTCCCGGTTTATATTCAATGGTGAAGTCAAAACCCAACAGTTTGGTGATCCATTTCTGATAATCCGGATGAATCTCCCTCTGCTCTAGCAGAAACTTTAATGGTTTTTGATCAGTCCTAATGATGAACCGATGGCCTAGGAGGTAAGACCTCCATTTCCGGACTGCTAACACAATAGCCATAAGCTCCCTCTCATAAGCAGATTGTCCCTTCCTTGCTGCCGATAATGATTGACTATAATAGGCAATGGGTTGGTTATTTTGCATCAGCACCGCCCCCACACCCGAGGCTGAAGCATCCGTCTCTAAAACAAAAGGTTGGTTGAAGTCGGGCACGGCTAAAATAGGTACGGAGGTCATGGCCTGTTTAAGGTTATCAAAGGCCTTCTCCGCTTCCATTGTCCACTTAAATTTGTTTTTCTTGAGTAGGTATCCGATCGCGGACGAAAGCCTGGACGGGATCGGTTGCTTCGCGGTGCTGGAGCATGTGACCGAGCCGTGGCTCGCCGCCGCCGAGTTCCGCCGCATGCTCAAGCCCGGCGGCCTCCTGTTCATCGACTACCCCTTCCTGGTGCCGGTCCACGGCTACCCGTCGCATTACTTCAATGCGACGCGGGAGGGCTT
>JANZXR010000003.1:31890907-31916084 GCA_027575705.1 Erythroxylum echinodendron
CTCCTCAATCTGTTGTGCTAATGACATCATGCGTCCCAAACTTCTAGGATTTGCAATTAATAATTCCACCCGAATTTCCTTTGACAGCCCATTTAAGAATGAACCTTCCAGCGCTTCATCAGGCAATTCCGGTAATGGGGTGGCTAATTCTTCAAATCTAGCAATATATTCATCCACGGTATCAGTCTGTTTGATAGCCAACAGACGTTGACATGGGGTCCCTTCTTGAATAGGCCTAAATTTTTTAACCAGCAGCTCCTTACATTCCTTCCAGTCTCTAATGGGTCTTCGATCTTCAACCCACCGAAACCATGCAAGAGCTCTCTTCTCCATACTGAGGGACACTAGCTCCATTTTCTCTCTCTCATCAAACCTTCCTACCGAAAAAAAACGCTCCACTCTATAAATCCACCCATCCGGATCTTCTCCATCAAATACGGGCATCTCCACCTGCCGTGTCCTGCAGTCCCGGTGGTGCCCTCCTTGTCGCACAAACCCAGGTGGCGGCTCCTCTGTGTACCCTCTCCATTCATCTCTCGGAGGTTCAGTTTCCCGTCCTCCTCCCACCTGTGGCCCACGTCTGCCTCCTACCTGGTGCGCCCACCCCCGGAATGGCTCTGGGTGGTTCGGGTTATTCCACCCACTCTCTGGTGGATGCTCCGCCCGTTCCCTGACGTCTGGAGAGAGTCGCCTGCTCCCATTCCTGGACTCAACCCCTGACGTTGGTCCCCGGCTACCACCTGGCTCCATCGGACCCTTCCCCTTGTCCACACGCGCCTCTTCCTCCTTCCGGTGACTGCCTGACATCTCGCCACTCTCACCGCTCTTGTCGGCCTCTCTCTGACTCACCATCATCGTCATTATTTCCCGTAACTCCTTCATTTCTAGCTGAGATCGCTCCCAGTTTCTTTGCATTTCTTCCTTCTCCAGCCTCCGTTCCTCTCTCATCAGCTCAAAACTTTTTTGGAAATCTTCACGTAAATTTTCAAGTTCTTTCTCAATGCCCTCCATCCGATTGTCATTCTTCTTGTTAGCCATTTTGAGGATCCTTGCTCTGATACCAGTGATAGAACTCTCAGTAATGGAGAGTTTGTTTACTGAATTTTATTGATAAGTAACTCAACTCTGTCAAGTTACAGTGTGAGTTACTGGCAAATTCGAGAGTGCCGCTCTCTCCTAGCCTTAGGCTCACTAGAATGAACTTCCAAATTACCTGAAATTCCCCTCCCAATCATTACATCATTTGTACCAGTACCTTTCCCACGTCAGCCATGCAACCAACGCCTATTCTCTCCCCTCCCACATGCACGTAATGTCTCTCAGCCCCCCTGACTATAACAGAAAGTGGTAACTTTACTCAGTTACCCTTTCCTTTACCCTTCTAGAATAAACCTTAGTAATTGGAGGTCTAACATTTTCTTTTTTTTTTAAATTTTATCCCATTTCACAACATGAGCAGAGAAGAATACTAGAAGCCATCTAGAATGGAAGTAATTAGTCCAGTCAATGCAACATTTAGAACAATTCGAAGAAAGAACTTCTCATTAATGGCATGTAAGTGAAATACATTAACCAAGTCATGCACCTACGTGGCCCCCCCTACAAACCCTGCAATTAGGACACAAAATTGTGTATTGATTTCAAAGAAGTGAAAAAGAAAAAAAGAGTGAAGTAACAGCAGCCAAAGAACCTTCATTACAAATTCAGTTCTAAGCAAGAGGGGAGGGCCTAAGGAGGGGCTAAGTTGGCAGCTTTGCAAATTGAAGAAGCTGAATCTGTAACTTAATCTCTTTCAGAATATAAACAATCCTTGGCTAATCAGGAGGTGTTGACCATTTCGCACATCCCTGCATTCTTCAGGGACAGCATGAAATCAAAGAATACATCTCCAAAACCATGGACAGATTTTCACCGGTTTTGAAGACCCTCAATTGCTTTTTTCCATTGCCATGCTCTCTGTTTTGTGTCTTCAAATGACATCACCTTCTTTGGCTGAACCAGTAGAGAAACAGAATTTGCAACAATCATCTGAAGTTAGAGATTTGTATTTAAAATCATTAAGTACAAGGATGCGAATGCTGAACAAGTTAGGAGTATACGTGATAAGTTACAGAATTCTAGTTATAGCATACAATTTCAAGATATCGAGTTTGATGAGACGGTCTAATAGATTAAAGATTGGTCATTCCCGTGCATAAAACAAACAGGGAAAAGCAGAGCATAAAATGCATACCGTACAGATCTTGAAATGAGATGGACTTGTAACTTGAAAACTGAGGTCATCAGAATTATCCGACCAAATTATGTTGCCTTTTACCACTAATTTTGAAGGATCCACATAAATCAATTTTGGTTTGTTGGTGAGTATAAGTTGCACCTTCTTGGTAGTCAATTTCTGCAGTTTCTTCACCATTGAGATCATAAGAACAGATTCACCCGGATCCAGAAACTGCTGCCTGATAACATATAAGGTATTCGTTAGATCATGTATCATGGGTACCTAAACCTAACATAAGAAACATATAAACCACAACTTTAGAAGTCTAGAGATGGTATTGAGATTGGTTGTAGATTTAAAATGTTGAGACCAAGTTAGGAGAATAAAACCTTAAAGGATAAATTTGTTGAGCCATTACCATTTAGAATCAAAGGAGTCAATTGAGGCAAGCCTAGTTATATGTCCAGACAGTTCAGCATATTGTGAGACTGCAAGATTTCCATCATTTTGTACAGCTGTGTTATCCCCAATATGTGAAGGGTTCCAAGAAGAATCATTGTCATGACCCCGGCCACCCCCACCAGAATGACCCTAAAAAGAACAAACCAAGAGATCAACATGTTTAAATGATAACAAGACGAACTGGGAAATATGGACCCAAAACAAATCTTTCCACAGATGATATATTTAACCACACTGAAAGTCATACCACTTGATTCAAAGCAAGCTTTGGTGGGGTTTGTTCTCTTAAGTTATTCCAATCAATTTCCTTAAAGAAAGGATGCATCTTGAGTGCAGCATAACCATCAAGTCCAGCGCCTGGTCTTCTGCAGGGATCCGTATCCTATATATCATGATTATAAAACAAATCAAATGCTGCAATAACGAACTTCATAAAACCCAGACAACATGGGAATTTATATAAAACCAAAACTTTGTGGCTCATTAGGCAGAAGATAGCTACTAGTCCTTAGTGATGTGTATTAAAAAGTTTATAAGATCAACATCCAGATTGTGTTGCATACTAAAAAGATAGGATCGTGGAATGCACAAAACAATAATGAAGTTAGAATTGCAAAGCCCTTTTCTTCATGCAGTGAACCAAAGACAATATGCACACATTATTGAACTGTTAACGCTTCATAGCAAATGTGAAAAAGTGTCTATTTATCGCTTACCAATAACCCATCAATTAAATCTCTTGCTTCATCTGAAAAGTAATCAGGAAACCTAACGTCCCTGGCTATAATTCGTTGGAATATGAGCCATTCACTTGCATCTTTGAATGGTGAAGTTCCTGAAAGCATCTGATACAAGATGCAGCCAAGTGCCCAGAGATCATTTCTGTTTTAATTGGTCAAAAGAAGAAAAAGGTTATTCCGAGAAGCAAGACATCAGCTAGAATAAATCCAGTTTCAAAAGATTTGACCAGAATTCAATCACCCTAATACTTTTATTTCAATCTTTCAAGCTACTAGGGTATTAAGGATGTCTCGTACCCAAAAGTTGCTGGAGAAGAGTTCAGAACTTCAGGAGGCACATAAGCAGCAGTACCCACGAATGTGCAAGCCTTATCGTCTGGATAGGGTATCAAATAAAAACACCTTAAACCCAAGACTGAATGGTACAGCCAAAACACTTACACTGTAGTTAAACTCTAGAACTACCGGATGATGCATTGGGAAGAACAGTGATACGGCTATCTTGCATGGGCTTTACACTTCCAAAATCAGCAATTTTGATGTGGCCTTCTGCGGTAAGTAACAAGTTCTCTGGCTGCAAGAAAGCAAGTCTTAGAATTTTTCAGATAACTACACAAAGTAATAGGACATTACCTTAATATCTCGATGTATTAATCCCATACTATGTATGTATTCGAGAGCGTCAACAACTTCTGCAGCATAGAAACGAGCTTCATCCTCCGATAAACGGCCTTTCTGCATAAGCCAACAGAAACTGAAATGACGATATCCAAACAAGCTCAAACAACATACCACTTAGCAAGAAGAGGGGAGAAGAACGAAGAAAAGAATACTCATAAAAAGTTTCTTCTGTCAATGACTTACTCTTGTTATTTGGTCAAAAAGTTCTCCACCTTCACAGGATTCAAGTGCCATATCTACAGATTTCCACAAAGAAACCAACATCATAAGGCTCATCTTTTCCTCTTGAAGAAAACTAGTAAAAGCAAAAGAGATACAAAGAACAGAAAAATGAGATACACGGCTTCAAGGAACCCACATAAGGATAAAGAATCTTGAAAAGTAAAATATAGCCGCACAACTCCAGGATGATCCAACTGATCAAGCACAATGCGCTCCAACTTCACATAAGCAGTTTTATTTTCTTTGGTGATGAACTTCTTGTCCATGATCTTCATGGCAAATACACCTCCTGTATCCTTCTTCTTTGCTCTCACTACCTGAAAATGTCATGACTACGATTTTCAGAGAAAGTAACACACAAAACCAATCTCAAAGCTCCACGATCTTGAGCAAAGAAGCATAGGTGAAGTAATATCCGCACACCGAGAACATCAAAGCAGAAGAATGATATTCCACTTGTTTCCCAACAACTCAGACATGGATTGTCCTTAAAAATCAAGTTCTAATTTCCAATTCAGCATCAACAACTTCATTTATCATACAAGAGTTTAATCACTTCATCTACGATTAGGCTTAGATTCTTATGGTTTGAAGCTTATATCACGATACTCCCCTCATACAAAATTCCCCTCCGAACCAAACCATATTACAGTTCCCATATGGTCTGCGTAGAAATAAATTCTCCCGCATGGAAAGACAAAGATCAAAACATTTCATGTATTGTCATAATCACCACTCACTTAATGCGAGTTTAAGCATTTGAAAATATATAAGCTTTATAAGTTGGCATCGAATGGTTTCCACAGCACGACATTTAATCATTCCCTTGGCAAAAGAAACAATACCCACAATCTAATTCTATAAAAAAAAAGAAAAAAGCCAAAACAAGGAACCTCACAATTGTTAAAAAAACAAATAAGGCATTAAAACACCAAACCTTTGAATAAGAACCAACACCGTAGATCTTGCCGAGCTCAAAATCCTGAATAGAAAAATTCTCCTGTGGAGCTCTAAAAGCAAAGCTCTTAGATCTCAATACGTTCTCATTATTAGAAGATGTGGAAGACGATGATGAAGAAGGAGAATCGCTGCTTTCAATCCTTAGCTTCGAATCAAAATCCTTCTCCATTGCCAACTTGTCTTTTTCTCTTCCTCTGTTCTATGTCCAACCAAATTATCAATATGGCATAACGAGAATAACAGATAGCAAGAATACCCATAATAGAGATAGAGGAAATAAATTACAAAAAAAAACATACTTTCCCTCTCTGGGAATCTTGGGAATGGAGTTTCCAAGTCAAAAGAGAAGCCACTGGATCAGAATCAGAGGGAAAGTTTGAACCTTTAAATTGACTGATAAAGAAAAGTTGAATAAGATTCTCCAAAGGACTAATAACTATATATAGGCAAATGTGTATAGCATATATTATAATCTGAATGTGATCAGCTTTTAGAATTGGTGATGCCAAAAAAGTAGAAATTCTAAACCCTAGAATGCTTAAAGATGTGAAATTTGTTTGGGATAATTGAGGTATGTTGTGGGGAAATTGAAGAAGAGAGAAAGAACAATGGCACATGGAATTGAATGATGGTTAGGTTACAATACATTCACTTGTCTCACATATTCATTCTTGTTCATGTTCACATTTTTCATTCATTTTGGTTATCTATATATATATATTTTATCAAATAATTTATTTAGAGTATATATGTTATAAAATAGTATGTATAACTAAAAATTTAGGATAAAAAAGATAAAACTTTTGTGTAATTTAACTAATTTTTAAAATATAATCCTTAAAATTATTAAAATTTATAATTTAATCTCGCCTCTTTGAAATGACGATTCTAACATAATTTTAAGCTCGAATAATTAAACTTAACACGAACTAATAATGTAAAATGATTTAAATAAGTAATCAATTTAATCAAATTTAATTAGTTTGATTTAAATTTAATAATCGAGTTGGATTATCATTTTAGTAGTATTTAATTTTTTGAATTTTCAATTAAGTACCAACCTTTTATAATTTTAATAACTTAGTGCAAATTGACAGTTATGTTCATATTTTGTTAATTTAACTAATAGAATTTTTTTTAATCCATGAAATGTAAGTGTCTACATACACATAGATGATTAGTTAACATTTAATTTTCTACATAAATATTACATAACAAAAAAAAAGATTATATTAATCAAATTAGTAAAATATTAACATAGCTAGTATTTTAAACTAAGTTGTTAAGATTAAAAATAAAAAGTAAGATAAAAGGTTTAAAAGGTTCAGTTGATATTAAATTGTCATGACTAAAGATTGAGTAAGATTAAATAATTTGAAATATAATTGAAAAAATTGTTCTTACTTATCAAATAATTTAAAGTTTAATTGATAAAGAAATTGTTAAATCAAAAGTAATTGATTTATTTTAGTTTATAAGAATTTATTAATTTACAAAAATTAACTAATTTAATTAATAAATTAATTAGTTTTTAACAACAAGAGTTATTAAAGTAAACTAAACCGAAAGGTTAATTGATTCAAGATTTTTACGGTTAAATTAACTAAACTTGTTCGAATTTTTAATCATTAGTTAAAAATATGGTTATTTTAGAATTTGTTATTTTTTATAAAAACGTTATAAACATGAACTGTAGAAGCGCTTAACTGTTATTTTTTCCTATAACAACCAAGTCCAGGTCAGATTCAAACTAATAAATTTTGGAGTCGATCATTTTCAGTTCAAGCCGGCAATACCGTGAAGAGGAAGAATATAATAATATCAACTTTGTTAATATCGCATATTAGAATTTTTAATATAGGCAGAATTAGTAGAGTTCATTAATAATAATTGAATTTAGGTAAATCATTGTCAAAATGATCAGAACTAGTCATTTAAATAATTGGCCTTTATCATTTATAAATCTTTTAATATTTTCATGCTTAGTTAATACAAGATACTCTAACTCTCCCACTCGAATGTAATTAAAACTAGACATCTAGTTGTCACTTGAAATAAAAACAGTTATAACCAGATCGAGCTTCTAAAACTGAACATCTAATTGAACAATCAAAAAATTAATAATCTAAATCAAACCAGCTCTAATATCGTATTAGAATTTTTAATATAAATAGAGCGTAGAGTCTATTAATAATAATTAGACTTAAATTAACTATCATCAAAATGACTAAAAATAATGATTTAACCGATCGTAAAGCAATTTATATAAAATCACGCAGGCCGGCATTTTGGTAAAGATCCAAACTACATGAACCGGTGATAATAAGAGGTAGCAATCATTTTTAAAATAATATTACAAGAAGATTGGTTCTGGTTGACTATTTATGGATTATTGGTCGATACGAGCAATGCAAATTAGGATAAGCTCGGGAGATACGAGCAATAAAATAATTACTCAACTGTGTAAAAAAATTAATTAACAATAAAATTTTATTTATAGGAAATAAAATTATTTAATCAATATTATTAAAATTAATTATATATATATAATTAATTTTTTAATTTTTAGTTGAAAATTTTTAATTTACATTTGATACTATTTAATATTTTAAATTTTATCTTCGTGCCGGTCCGTACAAATTAAGATTTCAACGCATAATCTAATATTAATATTCGATACAATACAACTCATTTTAATACTAATTTTTGTTTAACATGACAGTAGTTACTAGTATAATTCATCTATATGGATTTTTAACTTATAAAATTGATTAATTTACAAAATTTTAATTTAGTTTATTTTAATTTATAAAAATTGATTAATTAATTAATACATTTTTAATTACAAGAATTAAAATGCTCAAATTGGTTCCGTTTTGTAATCATAGTTACAAACATGAATTTCATTGAAGAAATACCCAAACCTTAGTGTGATCGAACTTAACTTGAATTATTAACTTCGGGTTAGAGATAAGTTAGACCTGAGCCGACTGATGTAGTATACCTGACCAAACCCAAAAAAGCTATTTAGGATAGGTACTAATTTGTCAGGTCGATTGAAGACAAGTACTACAATCAGAACGTGAGACGAGAACGCATCTAAAGTACCAATGGTCAGGTTTTTTGACGAAGACAGGAAGAAAAGCATGCCTGTAAAGTTGTCCTAAGTGATCCAATGAGTGTGTTCTTCCTCTACAGGACCATTCCAGCTCAATAGTTTGTCCAAAACACATGGATGAGCATGAAACTATAATGCATAATAGAGATTAGACTATACATGAAACCTGACAAGAACATAAGTGGTCGGAAAAAATAACGAGTCCAGTGTTTTCCCTTCCCACTGTAACGGAACCATCTTTCTGTAAAATCCAAGTAACTCCATAACATGGATCCAAAGTCAACAACAAGAAGCCGAACTCAAACATACCAATAATATACATGTTGGAACAAATCAGAAAGATTACTAAATGTACATCTTGCAAACTATCAAAAAGGACACACCCCACCACCACGAAAATCTCCCAAAGGGGGTGTAGGAAACCTATAGAGATGGGAGGGAAGAATTTACTGAACAGGTCGACAGAAGAATGAGAGATTGATAACCTTGTACTATAAGTCCCAGCCATCTTCTCGCCCTCCAAACTTCCATTTTCTACCAGCCAAACTTCCGTACATCATGGAAAATCTCTCGAGGCAATTACTTCTTATCCTGTAGTGATCTTGTGTGTTCCTGCTAATTGCAACACCTGAAAGTTTTGATGTGTCTATGGTCCATGCGGGTCTCACATATTCAACAGTCTTGGCTGAGCTAGCATTTGCGTATAAATAGTTTAGCAGTACATCCTCACAGTTGAAAATTTTGTCCACCAGTTGTCTACCTGCCTTAGCTTCCTCACTCCAATACCTCTCGAAAGCTACTTTCCCATCAATGAAAGCTGCTCCAGTAAGAATCATGTTGTAACCTTTGTGAGTCCGTGCGAATTTTTCAGGCCGATACTTCAGCGGACTTCCCCAGACGAGGCGGGGATAGAATCCAACAATTCTATCCGGGTGCTGACGCCACACATTGAAACCACGTTCTATGTCATCACAACTCATCATAATGTCATCGTCCAGCTCGAGGACACCACGAGTATTAATCATCGGATCCTTTTTGAACCGATTATTTAATGAGTTCTGATCTTCTACTCTGATCCTAACTGGCACTTTTGAGTCCAGATCATCTGATTCAGGAGGTATTCCTTTGTTCCATACTACAACAATCTCTTTGACTGAGGAGCACTTTGAATAATGCTTTACGTACATCTTCAAATTCCAAAGGCGAGCATCGTAAGTCATTGTCAATAAAGTGAACTGAGAGTAGTAACCATTTATAGGGTAAGCCTTTTCAGCACCATTGCCACCGTAGATATATTTGACACCTAAGCACATTAATGCAATTCCAACCATGAACAAGACAGTGAGAACCAGTTTTCCTGCCCATGTACTTGGCTTTATTTTTCCTCGGAGAGACAATGGCGCTCTGTTTAAGCGG
Organism: Erythroxylum echinodendron; assembly: GCA_027575705.1. Taxonomy (NCBI): domain Eukaryota; kingdom Viridiplantae; phylum Streptophyta; class Magnoliopsida; order Malpighiales; family Erythroxylaceae; genus Erythroxylum; species Erythroxylum echinodendron. The sequence goes on from JANZXR010000003.1 coordinate 31,900,725, forward strand.
CTGCAAAACCGTCTCAACTTTGAAGATAAAATTGTTGATCTTTCCCAAACAAAAGGTATATCACTTCTCTTGCCTGAATAATACGAACACCAGTTGAGAGGGATGATACAATTCACAGCTCCAAGCAGCACTCCAGATAATACAACGACTGCAGCAACAGCTGCAATTGAAGCACAGCCAAGGATAAACCGACGTGTTTGGTCTCCTGAAGGGACACGGTCTCCATCCATAACCGCTATCCACTCACCAGAATTTAGCTGCTGCACATCAAGATGGTGGTAACGAGCACCGTTCCAAGCATTTCGTCCCTTCTTTGACTCTTCAAAACCCAAGGGAATTTCAACTTCTTTATAATCATCTTTGGTAAGTACGTCCACTTTGAAGACACGAACTCTTCGTCCATATGTCTCACCGCAGTCTTGGCCAACACGATAAAGATTTCCATCATGCATAAATGGTCGACCCCCATTTCTTGCTCCCATGCTCTTATCAACATTATGAATGGGGTTCTTCTTATGTGGTTTCCAAGGACCCAAGGGTGAGTTGCTATACCAGATCTCCAGTTGTCCGTTCTTTTTTGCTCCAAATCCACCATGATCTGAACCAAAAAGCCAGTATTCTCCACTATGATTTACGATAAAGGAGTCGATGAGGGGCTTCTTTATAAGAATTTTCTCCAGTGTCCACTGCAGTGGAAAATCTACTGCTCGATAAAGACGAAGATCCCCTTTCTGACTGCTCTCAGGCATCATGTATATCTGCAAGACAGTAAATAATAAACAGACGAAAAAAGCTTATAAAACCAAACTCCACTGTTACTACTAGGCTCAACTTGTACAGCCATGATAGACTCCGTAAAAAAGTGTTAGAACCTAATACAAACATTGCAAAAACACACATCAAAAGAAAAAATATCAAAGAACATGGTGGCTATCTGAACTTTTTTAGCTTTTAAAACTATGTAGTTCCATATCTGGCATTCATGCTACATTGTATCAAACAATCTGTGACCACCCACTTAAAACGATCCGAGTTAGTTTCATTTTAAGAGATACCATTAGCACCATGGACATCAGCTTTTATAACTGGTATATACTGACATAAACACTGAAGAGTAAGGAGCCAAAATGAATCAAAGGATGATTGCACGCAGAAGGATTATAGTATTACTTGGCCGAGGAATTCAAATACGAAGGGATAAGAAAGATGCCAATCCTCATCCAGAGCAATGCCCAGTTGTTGCCACGATGCTCCTTTATCAGTACTTTTTGCAACTCCGATATCGCCTTGCATGGTGATTGAGTTCTTTGTTTCATAAAATAAGAACAGGGTATCTCCCTGAATCGAGTCAATATAAGCAAAATGAAGATCATTTTCATAACAAAATAAAGCTTATTAACAATAACATCTCTGGAACAAAAAACTATACATCCTAGCACTACTGATAGGACCCCAAAAAGGCCAAGGAGCTGCTCCCTAAAGACCACAGGTTCATAAAGGATTTGAACTTTTCAAACAGAAAGATTAAAAGAAGAGGTCAACAACCTGGCCAAAAGTCCAATTTTCTTATTGTTATATGTATTAGTTCCTCAGGACCACCAACAAGTAAATTCAATATTTGCATGACCAGGTCACATAATTTCACCATTCTTCAAAGCTACTAGGTCCTTATCAAGATCAAGAACCAAGAACCAACCAAAATAAACACACACCGCAGGCCTTCTACGGTTGAAACGGTAACAACCGTGCCAGCAACTTTCGTCCCAAAACAAGGTTGCATATACACCAGAAGTGACAGAGAGACAAGATGATGTTGAGTAAGTGATTTTTTTTTCCCCAAACAAATAGAGGGGAAATTTTTATATTACTTTGTATCAACAAGCAAGCCCAAATAGGAACAACGAAAAAAACAGAAGTTCCGGATTATAAAAAGTAGAAAATGGACAAACATTTACCTGAACATAAAGGAAAGGATCAGCAACAAAATTGCTAGGAAAACCAGCATTAGAAACTGAAGCGCAGGTGATAACTGGGTTAGCCACTGGCCAGGCTGAACTTTCATTTTTCCATACATTCATCTATTAGATAAGAAACCAAACTTAAGTACATAAAAGAACACAACTCACAAACTGTCTTTTGTTCTTTGTTAACAGGCAACTATCTGCATATTAAGGTGAACAAAGATCAAACAAGTGTGATAAAATGAACTAGTATTTCTGCAGAAAACTGTGAAATCTCAAGGCAGTAGTTTTGATGCAGAGCGAAACCAGTAAAGAGCTATTAAAAATATCAAAAGAGTTGGAGTCCAAAAACAATCACTGTTCTGAAAAAAAAAAACGGTATTTAGAAAGTATACCATCACACAAGGACGTCAGAGTCAGATACACAAGAGTGGTAATTACTATGTACGAACCCAAAGTGATTTAAAAAAAAGCAATAACATGTACAGAAGATGTTTTTTTCGGGTAGAAATTATCGAAAACTGCTTTGTTTCCATCAGAAAACAAAATAAAAAACTTCGTTTAGTCTTCCAATGAACAAGAACTTCGGAAAACCGACTTGACACTTACCAAAAAAGCATCAATTCGACAGAGGAAAGCAGAGAAAGGAGACAAATTAACAAAAAAGAACTTACAGCTTCAATTGGTTTTAGAGAGAAAGGAGAATCTCCATAGAACACACCAACAGACCACGAACCCTCATTGTCATCTTGACAACCGAAGGAGCTGAAGTCCATACCAGTACCAGCACGTACATATGGCTTATTGAACGCAAGCCAAAGATAGAACATACCAATCGATCCGTACAAAACCAAACAGCCTAAAAAGAACACAAAACCCGAAGGAAACGGAGACAGAAATCTATGGTAGTGATGCTTTTGCTCGCACCTCCACTTACACCAACACTTGATGCTCATATCACAGCAACTCCACCCACCCGCTGCACCATTTCCACTGCCTCCGCCACCGGCAACACCATTCGCCGGAATCCCCATAATTGACTCTTAACCAACCAACCAACGCACCTCACTATCACAACTCGATCACACCAACTTGCCCCATTACTTCTCTTGGAAATTAAAGCAAACCCTTTTAGCCAATTCGGATAAAGTTTCGTTCTTTACCCTTCTTTTTTTCAAAAGTTCCCTGTTTTCGGTGTTACTCGGGCTTTAGAAAGACCGACGTTTTTGGGATGAGCTGTGATTTTCTTCAACTTTTATTCTCCTTCCTTGTCCGTTAGTGCAAAAATTAGCGGGTTTTATGAGACGAAAATTTAGGGAGAGACACCGGCGTCGACGACGGCGGTTGTAGCGGTGGTTCTTATAGAAAAAAAGAGGAGGTCTCGTTTTGGGCTCTGTAGTTGCAGAGGAAGACCTTACCTGGAAGAATATATATAAACAAATAGTGATTAGTGGAGAGATCAGCTAAGTCTTCGTAAGAAATTTAGATTCTTACATGTGAATAGGACTGGAGAGTTTAGGGGAGTTTCTGGATTTTATGAACACGAGCGGGTAAATTGAGTGGATTACACTCGCCTCCACTGGGGGACAAGTTGGTGATATCGAGGGATGGTTTTCACACGTGGAGAGTGCGGAGAGGAAGGGTGATGTCCCGTCGGTCAATGAGGGATTGAGGGTATACTTTTGATTTTTTTTTCTTTTTTATTTTTAATTTAAAAATATTAGGGTATAATTTGAATTCAAGAGGCGTTACATTGGAATTACCAGGTAGGGTTTTGGCATTTATGGCCGAATTTGAGGTCTTAATTACTTTCTATTAAAGAATAATGAATTGCAACCAAACATGATTGGTGAGAGTGATTCAACACTCTGATCTCTTAATTATAGGTCTTAAGTTCGAACCATGAAAATGGTTAAACCTGTTTAACTAACACTTTACTCTTTACGGGCTGATCTAGTGCGAGCGAAAATTAGTTTAGATATGAATGACTTAAGACGCCTTCCTATAGTTAGAATTCTCCTAAGATATCTCGTGAGCTAACAAAAAATATAATAAATTGTAAGGTGAAAACATTCAATTTTTTAAATTTTCATAATTCAAATTAACAGAGTATGTGAAGATTGATATTTGGATAAGATAAAAAAAATTAAGTTGGTTTAGTCGTAAAAATTATGAAAAATTGATTAATTTCTTAATTAATTAATTAAATTTTAAAATAATAAAATTTTATAAATCAAAATAAATAACTAATTCTTATTTAATAATTTCTTTCTTAATTAAACTTCAATTTTTTTGAAAGGTAAGAAAAATCTCTTTTTTAATATATTTTAAATTTTTCTATTTTACTTAATATTTAATCAAATTTATGACGATCTAAGAATAACTGAACCTTTTAAACCTTATGTCTTACTAACTTAACTCCTGCTCTGGTTTTTTAAATATTAGTAATATCTTATTTACATAGTTTTTAAATATATAATTATTATATGAGATTCAAATTTTATTTTGATAATATAATTACATAACTCTTATTAAATGTCACTATAATAAAAATAATTTTAAAATGTAAAGTATAAAAAAGTTTTTAAATTAAAATAAAATAATAAATTTAATTCATCGTCCTTTTAATAAACATTGACTAGGATTATAATTTAGAATATTCTTATTTTTATACCCAAACTTACTCAAATATAATAATCAGCACATTATCAAAGTGTAAGACTATAAATTAAAGCTTATTATAAAAAAAAGTATTATTTAGTGGTGGCAAATCATCTACTCACATGAAGTTGTCCTCACCAAGACACGTTTTTCTCTTCATGTTTATTGTAGCAATTTATTTTAATCATCAAGTTGTTGAATAGAGGACCACTCGAGGTAAGTGGATTAAGGGAAGGCTTCACTTCATTTTTATAAATTTATTATTATTTTTAAAATTTTAGTGAATTTTTATTAATTAGATATAAGATTATGTTACTTATATCTCACGTTTCAACAAGACTTTAACTAAATGTCGATGATAACGATAACCACAATAAAGAGATAAGATTACGTAATTTTAGATTTTTCTAAACTCGTCGTTGTTATTATTGTAGGCTATTTTTTTAAGACTTTCGATCTTATCTCAAGTGAAAAGCTTCATATTTAATAAAAAAATTTATGATTGGAGATATCCAAAACAAAAAATCAAGAAAATATAATTTTTAAAACAGTATTAAAATTAATTTAATTAATTAAAATATATTGGTATAAAAAGAGATTTAATTTCATTTAATTAAAGTTTCGAATTCGAATTTTGTGAATGTAATAAATAAATTATGAAAAATCTGTATTCTTTTATAAGTTAGCCGATTTAAATTAAGTTTAATTTTGAAATCCTTAAAATAATTAATTATGTTAATTAAGAAATGTTATTTAAAATTAGTGGTTGCTTCCCACTTGGAATTGTTTTGAACTATAAGTTAAGATAGTCAACTACGGTATGCTTGGCGTGTGTGTAATGCACTGTCATGCGTTCGTTCAACTCCAATTCAAAGCTCGACTTTCCACGTTCCAAGGGCAAGTTGGGGGCTTGACCGTTGGGCGGCTTTAGCATTTTGCCATTAAATAATTTCAAAATAAAGAAAAATAAAATCCTAAACTTTTAATTTTGTAAGTGTTAGTTAAACTTTCTCGTGTTAATTTAAGTTTAAATTTTTTAAATCCTATTTATATTATATACAACATACCTATATACCATTAACTATGAAATTTTGGAAAGTCTAAAAGTATGCGGCCTTATTTTATCTGCTAAAGAGGTTGACGTGTTTATATTATATAAATATACTAAAAGATCATTTTTTTTTTAATGGAGGACCGGTAGCTACTATCTTTTTGATACGTATTGAAAAAACCTCTTAATTGGCACAATAGTCTGTAAATTATCTTAATTGGATATTTCGCATTAGACAAACTCTGTACGACATGCTCGATCAAGAAAGCGTAAATAGGGAATTCGAATACAGGACCTTTCGGTTTCATGTGCTCCACTCTATCAACTCGACCATCCTTAGAGGGCAACCAATCAAAGAAGTTAATAGACAATTTTTTCAAATAATTAATTAAATATTTAATATAATAATATATTTAAAATTTTATTTATATTATTTAAGAGTTAACGAGCATATTTAAGATTTTGAAGTAAAAACTTAATTATTAAATATTAACTAAAAATCTTAAAATATTTTTGAAGATTTTTAAAAATTGATCATCTAGAAGGATATAATCAAGAAATGATAATAACAAATCGCATGATATAAAAAATAAAAATAAAAAAAAAGAAGACGAGTCCTCTTTGCCTTATAATTTGAAACTTACCACAACATCAATTTTTTATCCCTCTTAAATGTCATTTTTCCAAAGCAAACGTGTAAAGTAGCAGCCAGCGTCGAAGACTTGACCAACAAACATTGGAAGCTTCCGAGCGGCGGTGGCGTCCAGGAGAGGGGGGTTGAAATTTCAAAAGCTTGGAGTGGAAGGTTTTAATCATTTCTCCTTCTTATCTTTTTTATGACTTTATTCCATCTGGGTAGTCTAGTCCTCCATATTTTATCCATTTTCTATTTTAATTTCAATATTTTTAAACTACCAATTATAATATATATTATTTAACTATTATTTGATAATTAAGTAATATTATAAATAGTGATATTATTAAATTTTTAACAAATAACTTAATTGAAATAAATTTAATCCATAATTTATGAAGGGACAAAGCACAAACTCATCCGGACTCAAATTACCTGTACTCAAATATTCTGTAACTCCTGTTCTCTTCAAATCTAACTATTTAATAACTAGAAGACAGAAAAAAGAAAAGGTTAAATTTGAAGAGGAACGGGAAGAGCATTTGAGTACAGAGAATTTGAATCCAACCAATCCACGTCACGACGTGCCATATTCATATCTTATTCTTTTCTTGGTCGCATTCATTAACGAACCTTCCTCCAACTTGGCACCAAATTTCACGGCGTATGCCAGCGCCGTGTCCTAAGGTCCTACGCGAGTCGAAGGCTTCAACACTATTTCCACATAGATGAGGGTAATTTGTGGCTGGAGCAGGTCAATGATGGTCTACGCGTATGATATGAATCCGATATCAAGTTCGGTCGAGTTCAACTTACATGATTAATCCAGTACGTCAAATTTGCCCGATCCGTTTCAGCCTAATTTTAACCTAGATTGATCGAATCACAAGTCGATTATGGTCAGCCCGATTAAACTACAGGGGTATTACGGGCCAGTCTGTTTTTTCTTTTTTTAAAATATGGTGAATAAAGTCACGGATCACCTTAATCTGCAGCTCGAGTTCAATCAATCCATTAACATTTTTAACGGTATAAAATTTGGTTGAATTTCAAATTACGTAGTTGGTTAATTTATTTTTAAATGTTAAGATAAAAAATATTAGTTTAAACAATTTATTCTTTAAATTTAAATTTAAAATGATATCGTTTTATAATATAATGCGTAAATCGTTTGAGTTGTCTGGCCAAATCTTGAGCCAACCTCCTTTCTCAAATCAGGCTAAACCGAAATTTAGGTAAATCAAATCGGGCTAAACCTAAACTTTAGGCCAACTTTGATTCCATACTTAATAACATAATCTTTTATATTATTTGTTAGTGTCCATTGATAATGTTTCTAATATTTGTTTATTTAGTAATTGTTGTCTTAAAGTTGGTTTAGGGTGTGTTAACTAATTAAGGGATAGATATATTTAATAAGAATTTATCAATTTAATTATATATTTTACATATTAAATTAGATTTTAGAAATATAAATTCAAGATCAAGTTTAGTGTTCGAATATTAATTTTGTCTTTAAATCGAATATATTACAATTTGTTTGCTTCTAAAAAGATAATTGTACAAAAATAAAATGCTTAAGTTTAATAAAACATCGTTTTAACATTTCCTTAATATATTATAATTAAAAATGTAATTATAACTTAGTCTTTAATTAAACTCAAATACTCATAAACAAACCTTGAGCAAACTTTACAATTACTCCTCTGTGACCAAAAAGTCACAAGTTTAAATTACGGAAATAATTTCTTTATAAAATATATTATAACCAAAAGATCATAGGTTTAAATTAGGGAAACATTTTTTTTTGTAAAATGTAAAAAATGTTATTTATAATTAATGAACTCTACCTGATTTTTACAAAATAGAGAACCTTGTATATTAAATTTGCCCTTTAAATACTTTAAAGCTTGGGAAATGATTAGTAAAAACTTAAATTATTAACAATACTACGAATAAAAATTAATAAAAAATAATAACACGGACTATATTAAAATATTAATACAATTAAAATAAATAATTGGGTCAATTTGGTTATAATTTGGTGAAAGGGAGAGCAAACTTGCTTTCATCATCGAGGACACTGTCACGTCTCATTCCCACATCATACTCACAGGGAAAGAAGATTCCTATTTGCTACTGACTTTTCCAAGCCATATTTCCCACTACAAAACTAAAGATGTCAAAAAAGTCCTGGTCAATTTTGGCTCAGGTTAATCAATTTACTACGTTTTGAGTCGACTATAGTCGATTATACTATAACCAGTTTGACTCGACCTGTGGCTAAATTGTTATTTTTAAAATGTTGTAGTTTTGAAAATTAAAAATGAAATGACAAATCAAGTTAGCTCGACCCTGTCGTCGGACTATAAGCCGAATCACGGGTTGACCCATTCCGACGTATCTATTACTTATAGTTATGATTTTGTACACTAAATCTCATCGGATGCCAAATTTGGATAGATTTTTACTTAATCGTCTTGGTATTCGTCGTTGTCGTACATTTATCTTAAGCTGATAGAAAGAGAGTATTTTCCAGATATCTCTTATGGACTAATGTACATTTTTGACTATTATTGGTAAAAATTCTTGCCTTATGCAGCAAGGAAATGGAAAAAAACAGGTTTCCTGGAACATTCATACGTCATTACATAACTATACATTATTATTATTTATTATTATGAATCTTCACAATTTTAAACTTTATAATATAAAGATGATGCAAAATTTTAAATTTGATAAACTGATGCAACAGTAACAAAAATGTTACATAACATTTTTTTTAATTTAAATTTTAAAGGAAGCATTTATTTATTATCAATGATTAAAAAACTGAACCGATTTAGTCGATTTAACGATGAAAATCTTGAACCAACCAATTTTTTAATTTAATTTACTTCCATAATTTTTATTGTTAAAAATTGATTAGTTTATTAAATAATCAGATAGTTTTTATAGACTATTTGATTTTTATAAATCAAAATAAATAAATAAATTTATTTAGATCATATTTTAAAATTTTTAATTTTATTTAATTTTTAAATAATTTTATGACGATCTAATATTAAAACATAATTTTTATTGCAAGAGATGTAAACCTAACATAAAATTGGTAATTAGCAAGCTTTATATTTTTATGATTTTTAATTTCATATTAGTTTTGATAAATTAAGAGTGCTAGGCTTGGATTTCAACCGATACATAATTAATTTGATAAGAATGTTTAATATATATTAAGTAGATTCAACTTAAAATATAAAAATATGTTTAGTTATTAGTGTTAATATAATTTTATATTTTTATTATTAATGATATTGATTAATTGTTTGTTATCCGTTGTATTTAATAAACAAGTAACTGCATAAATAAAATTTTTATTTTAAAATAATAATATTATTTCAATTTATAGTTTTTCATTTAATAATGATAATTTTTTTTAGTAATTAATATTAAGTCAAAAGCGAATATATTCAGTACATAAAGTTCCCTACTTTGTGGTGGCATAAGAAGGGTTATAAATCTTATGATCATAAAGGAGCAACTTTATCAATTGCTCAAAGACTCACCCTTAAAAGTAAAGTTATTCAATGCACAAAGCCCGATTTTTGAAAGTTGGAGGAAGGACATAATGTACGTAGTCTTTTCTTTATATTTTCACAAAAAGACTATTTCCGTTACTTAAACCTATGACCTTATGATCACAAATAAAAAACTTTACCGATTGCTTTAAGACTCATTCTCAAAAGTCAACGTACTTAGTATAAAAGATTTTTCGCTTTACAAGAATTTGGAGAGAGTCATAATGTATGAAGTATTTCCTTTGTATTTTCACAAAAAAGCTGTTTTCGCGATTTGAACATGTGATCTTATGATAATAAATGAGCAACTTTACTAATTGCTTTAAAGCTCACCTTTAAAAGTCAACGTATTCAGTACACAAAATTTTCACAAGACTTTCTGCTTTACAGAAATCTAATAAGAGTTATAATGTATACATTATTCCCTTTGAAATTTTACAAAGAAGTTATTTCTGTTATTTGAATGTATAATCTTACGGTTATAAAGGAAGAAGACTCACCCTCTAATAATTAATATTAAGTATTTTAAATATTATAAAAAATGATAGAGTTTTAAAATAAAATAAAAAACCAAAAATGTAATTGAACCGAAAAAGGGGCGAACATGTGGGTATTAATTAAATATACACACAATAATCACATACATAACACGACAAGAGTCCAACAAAACAACGATTCCTGGCAGATTGTTAAGGCTAAAAGGGCATGCACGTCTGGTCCGTGGTCAGCAGTTGCTACTCTGGCAAGATAACACGCCTAAGCATCTTTTTGAATATTGTCGAACTAAGTTTTTTTTGGTTAAGTTTGAATCCAGTTTAGATATTTTAAATTTTATTTTAAAATTTGAAAAATCTAATCCGACCTGATTCGTTTTTAATAATAAGAACTAACAATAATTAACTGAAGCTTGTTCAATAATAAGAACTGAAGTTAGATATCGGTATTGTTTAACTTGAAGTTAACGAGTCAGGTTCTGTTTAATCAGACTTTAGATTAAATTTAGATTTGAAAACCAAACCAAGTCATAACTCGAATGATCCAAATAATTTATTTCATCATTCAATCGACTTAATATTTTATTCAAAATGATGGTATTTTAAATAAATTTTTTAAAATGACATCATTTTAATTTTAAACTTCTGTAAATTTAAGAATAAAATGACGTTTGCTTAAATGAATCAATCAAACTAGAGCTTATATTGGAAATGAGCTATCTACCAATTTTCATTCTTACTAAGTAGCTAATTACTTCTCCTCGTAGATTAGATTGAGCTTGATTTTAGAGACCAGCTCGAGGTTTAACCTAAATAATTCAACTAATTTGATCTTTTGTTCAAAATGATGTTATTTTAGAAAAAAAAAATTAAAACAAAACCGGATCAAAACTTAACCCGAATGGTCTAAATAACTTAATGTTTCATTCAAAATAATGCCATTTAAAAAAAAATAATTAAAATGATATCGTTTAAAATTTAAACTTATGTAAACTTACGAATACAACAATTTCATTTTGAATAAGTTGATCGAACTAGAGCCCGAATTTGAATTGAACTATCGACCCGTTGTCATCCTTACTCGGTAGCTAGTTACTTCTCACCATCTTCCAATTCTCCGACTTGGTTTTGAGTCCAAGTAGCGTTAAGAAAACTAATACAATAACTTTATCAAAGTGTTTGACCATTATGGTTAGACTAATTAATCAAGTTTAATCTTATGACTTAACAGATGGTCCTGGCTCAGGAAACTGCTTCCTTAGATAAAACACTAGTACGTAAACAAACTCCTTGAAAAGCTTAGTGTCGTTTGATTCTGCTTATATTTTTTATTGCAGTTTTCAATTTTTATTTTTAATTTTTTGTTTTTATTTTTTTCAAATAAAAATAAAAGCATATTTGGTGTTAATGTTAATATAGTTATATTTTTTACCAAAGATAATAATTACATATTATATATAATTTAAAGGTAAATTATTTTTAATTAAACAAATTTATTTAATCTCTTATATAATATTTATTAATAAATTATTAACAAAATTATGTTATTTTAATAAATTAAATAATTTTAAAATCAAGATTTTATTTATAAATTAACATTTATTTGAAATATATTTTAATTATTAAATCAAATTTTATTTAAATATTTATATATTTAAAACTTTAATTATATTTATTAATATTTATTATAATTTAATTACATATAATTTAATTATAAAAATTAAATTATTCATAATTTTTGTTGATAATTAATTATACTTTATCAAGTATATAATGTTGGATTAAATTATTCATAATTTTATTAAAATTTAAAAATAAAATAAAATATATTTAAATGATAGTAAATCAGATTATAAAAAATATAAACAGAAAAAAATCACTTCTTATGATTTTCCTAATTTTTGAAAACAGAAATTAAAAATTTAAACAAACATTTTTTAAAAAATAAAATAGAAATCTAAAAATAAAAATGTAAATAAACACCCCTCATCTAACTTGGATCCTCACATGGGCTTTGACAATTAACTATTTCCAGGAACATAAAAATATATTAATTAGGCTCGATAACCTAGCAATTAGATTAATCTAAATTGTTAAATACGCAACAAACATAAATTCAAATGTTTGGTCCAACCAATCAAAACTGATCGCATCGTGATTCGTTATTTAATTCAACGTACCATTCATTAGCTGTATCGTTGTTTTGATTGAGACAACTCAACTCCGGCCACGGACACTAGATTCTAAGGAGAAGCCTCCCGATTTGTTTAAATTTTCATGATAACAATCCTTGCTTTGAAATCCGAAACAGAAGTTAAATGTGTAATATAAAAAATTTAAAATTTAAAAGGCTTAATTAGTATTAAATTGTAAAAATATTAGTTTAAAAATTAAATAAAATTAAAAAATTAGAATATAAATGAAAGAGATTATTATTAATGAAAATTTTTGAAAACAATCTCTTTTTTTTTTAATTGGGTATAGAATTAGGTTACTCATACTCAGATATACTTGAGGTCTAACTCTTAATAATTAGTCTCGAGTTGACCTGGGTCTAGGCTAAATTTATGGGTTAGCCCATTGAAAACATTTGAATATAAGCTCATGGGTTGCCAATTGTTATCTATAAAAAAGAATTATTAAAGTAAATTGAATCGAAAAGTTGAAAATCAATCCAGCAAATTAGACAATTTAAAGTTTTTATGGTTAAACAATTATATCTTTTAATCATTAGAAATAAAAATTAAATAATACCTAATTTTTAAGAAAATTTTAATCTAAGGTCAAACTTAAAAAAAAAATATTTTGAAACTAATTTTCTAAAACTTTTTTAAATCATGTCAAATGTTATTTTTGTCGATGTGATGTATTTATTAAATACTGTGTAAATATTCATCTATTAATCACATCAACAAACACATCGTAGAATTGAACAAGTCGATCGAAGTAGAGCCCGAATTCGAACTGAACTATCAACCTAGTGTCATCCATACGCAGTAGCTAGTTACTTCTCACCATCTTCCAAGTCTCTGACTTGGTTTTGAGTCCCAATAGCATTAACTTTATCAAAGTGTCCATTGTGATTAGACTAATTAATCAAGTTTAATCTTATCTATACGACTTGGCAGAAGGTCCTGGCTCAGGAAACTGTTTCCCTAGTTAAAACACTAATACATAATCAAACGCCTTTAAGAGTTTAGAGTCGTTTAATTCTACTTCTTTTTTTTTATTATAGCTTTCAATTTTTAATTTTAAGTTTTCATTTTCGCTTTCGTTTTCAGTTTTTAATTTTAATTTTTATTTTTAAAATAAAAACAAAAACTTCTTTATGTATTTATATTAATATTGTCATAATCTTATCGTTGATAATAATTACATATTATATAAAACTTAAAGATAAATTATTTTTAATTAAATAAATTTATTTAATTTCTTATATAATATTTATTAACAATTTATTAATAAAATTATGTTATTTTAATAAATTAAATAATCTAAAAATCAAAATTTTATTTATAAATTAATATTTGTTTGAAATATATTTTAATTATTAAATCAAAAGTTTTTTGAATATTTATATATTTTAAATTTAATTATATTTTTAATAATTATTAAAAATTAATTACATATAATTTAATTGTAAAATTGAAATTATTCATAATTTTTGTTGATAATTAATTTAATCAATTAAATATATAATGTTGAATTAAATTATTCATAAATTTTATTAAAATTTAAAAATTAAATTATATTTAAAAATTAAATTAAATCAGATTATGAAAAAAACAGGAACAAAAAATAAAACAACTTTTTATAATTTTTATAATTTTTGAAAATTGAAAAAAACGAAAAATAAAAGTTTAAATAAACATTTTTTTTACTAAATTTAAAAATAAAAATAAAAACTGAAAATATAGATATAAATATAAACAAACACCGCTTAGCCAACTTGGATCCTCACATGGGTTTTGACAATTAACTATTTCCAGGAACATAAAGATATATTAATTCGGCTCGATAACCTTAGCAATTAGATTGTTAATCTAAATTATTAAATACGCAAACTTGGATCCTCACATGGGTTTTGACAATTAACTATTTCCAGGCACATAAGAATATATTGATTAGGCTCGATAACCCTAGCAATTAGATTAATCTAAATTATTAAATACGCAACAAGCATAAATTCAACTGTTTGGTCCAAATCAATCAAAACTGATCGCAACGTGATTCATTATTTAATTCACTGCACAATGTCGTTGTTTTGATTGACAGATTGAGACAACTCAACTCCGGCCACCGAACACTAGATTCTAAGGAGACGCCTCCCGATTTGTTTAAATTTTCATGATAATAACCCTTGCTTTGACAGCCGAACCAAAAGTTAAACATGTGTGACAAAAAATTTAAACCGTAAAAAGTTAAATTAGTATTAGATCGCAAAAAAATTAGGTTTAAAAATTTAATAAAATTAAAAATTAAAAATATAAATAAAAGAGATCATTATTAATAATTGATTTAGAAATATCTCTCTATTAATTAGGGGTAAAATTACGTATTACTAAACCTCTTTAAATCTTGTATCTCAGCGGAATTTATACTAGGTGTTGTTGATAGTAATCATTAAAGTATTTAAAATTTAATTAAATAAAAATTTTTACGATGAATTAATAAATTAGTCAATTTTAAACAATAAGAGTAGGGATAGTAATGGGCTAGCCTTGTTAATTTTTTCAAAATTAAGGCTTGGTTTGGGAAAGCGGTTGTAGTTGATAACATGTTGAAATAATAAGTACTTATTCTTAATAAATACTTATGTGTTTGAAATTGCTGTTTTGATAACTTTTGAAACGTGAAAATACGTGTTTTGCAAATACGATTGAAGTTGTTAAAAAGAGATAAAGTAACTAAAAAGCTCATTTATTTAATAAACTATTAATTGTTGTATAAATAATTAAAAATATATTATTAATCTTATAAA
>JANZXR010000003.1:31917792-31938969 GCA_027575705.1 Erythroxylum echinodendron
ACTAATTTTTTAGTTCGATTTATATTAATAAATATTGTTATTAAAAACAAACGATTTTTATAAAATGATCGACGTACACAAACAATAATCAATTATTTAATTTTCATTTAAAAAACTTTCATAGAAATACTCATATTTTATTGCTTTTGATTATTCACATCCGTATTAAAACAAAATCATCTTAGTGAATACATGAAAAATTAAAAAGAAATATTATTAATTAATATATATTAATATATGTTAATTTTAATAAAATATATTTTTTAGATTATTCATTTATTGTATTAAATTTAAATTAATAATACTAATTAGACCTTTAAACCTTGATTTCTTATCATTAAATTTTGTACCACATTACTTTAAGGTGGACCCAAATCCAACCCATCCCTATGTCAATGCTAGCCACAAGAACTTCCCACCATTGATGGCCAAGACCAAGTGTCATTTACTAGTGGGGGGTTTGTATATCAATTCAAACAGTGGAATGTCTACTCTAATAAATGCATGTTTTCTTGTTGGAATACTATACTTATCCAATAAAGGATAGCGTTAAAGTATATGATTATTTATTAATAGATGATGTGATGTAATGCCATTAGAAATTGCCAACATAAGCACTCAAAGCTTTTTGATTGTCAATTCAACATAATGTCATCAAAATACTTTATCATACAAGTCTCAATTTCGAGTGCTGAAATTAGAAGAATCTATTAGGTCAGTATTTTATTTTTTAGGGGCTGATTTAATGTGATAATTTAAAGGCATCTTTTTATTATTGAGACTCTCTTAGAACATATCGTGGGTTATAAAAAACCCTTTATTTTGAGTATTTTTTATTAATAAAATAAGAAAAATTATAATTACTTTGTCTAATGAGGATAATTTAGTACATAGTACTAGGTTTAAGAGCTTAAGTTTATATTTCATTATAAAAATTAAAGATAACTAAATGTATTTTTTATGATTTTCATTCCTCAAAATTCTCTAACAATTTAATAATGTCAAAATATGATCATCTTTATTCAAATGATGCATACAAAAAGGATTTGACATAAAAATTAAGATAATTGCGTTTAAAATGAGAATTTTTTAAAATATTATTAAATTATAAAATATTGAAAAAATAAGTAAAAATTCCTGCCTTTATCCCTAAAAATCACAACTTAGAGAAAAAAAAGTATCCATCCATTGTCCTTTTTTTCTATACCTTCCCAAAAGAAGAAAAGCAATAAAGATTAGTGGAATGCTTTCTTAAAGTCTTAGGGTAGCAATCAGCCAGACTCAGTCTGAAATTTTGTGATTGGGCTTGGGCTTAGTCCGAATTTAGTCTAGCTTATGGATGACAATAGGTCGAGCTAAACTTGAGCTTAAGTCAGACCCAATTTGAAGCACAATGGGGCACAAAATAGCAAAATCAGGTCAGAGATAACCTAAGCCCTAGTTCAATTAAGCTCAACCTAATTTCTTTTAAATTTAAAATGACAAAACGACGTTGTTTTCAATAAATGACGTCGTCTACAAAGATCGAGCATCAAGTTGAGTAGGGCTTGAGCAGCCTAAGCTCAAGCTCAAATTGAGGCCCTTTTTTCTTAAGAAAAATCTGTTGACTTCAAGTCGGCCAAACCGAGACCAATTTTCATCCCTAATCGAACCATATTTTCTTAACCCGAATCTAAGCTTAGTCAAACTTGAGCAACTCAAAGATCGAATTGGTTAGGACCCAAAGTCATTTTTATTAAACATTTTAACTTTTGGGTCGAAAATAGTCAAGCACTCTAAGTTCAAACTCAACTTAAAATCTAAAATTAAAAAAAAAAGTTTAATCCAAAGCTTAATCAATTCGAGCCAAACTCGTTAACTTCAAGTTAGATCAGATAAGCGTTACTATTCCTATAAAGCACTTACATTCATTAATAAACAATTCTTGTTCACATCCTTGTTTCAAATTCAACCAATCTTAATCTGATCCAGTCACTACCTGAAATATTAGTTGAACTTTAATTATCAAGAGTTTGATTTAATGAGGCAGAAGGGTTATCTTTGATAGAGATGGCTGATACGTAATTAAAAAAAGTCTTAATGAACTCTGACCTTCATGTCCATGTCCATGTCCCCCACTAACTTAAAAAATTAGGATAATTATCTATTGAAATTAGCAGTTAAGTTTATTAATTATTCAACCATTTGAAAAATCTCGACCACTCCACTAACGCGACACCTCTTAGGGAGTTAAATTGATAATTCAAATACAAAGTATTTTTAAAAACTTTAAAATTTACGTACTAGTGATATTATTTTAAAAAATTAAAACATAATGTGATAATAAATAAATATATATATTAAAATAGATATAATATTAAAATTTCCTTAGAAATTAACAACAAACACATTCTGATTCTATATACATATGATCGTCGTAGTAAGCAGTGGGCCGATGAGGTCTAGGATAGACAGCAAAGATGATTTTACAATCATCAGCAGTTTTTGGGCTCCCTTTTTAGGTGAAAAAGGGCCCAAATTGTTGATAGAAGTTATAATGGTTTAGTCCATGTTTTGCTTCTAAAAGAGAAGAGAAAACGCCAAAAAATAAAAAAGTGATGGTAATGAGTCGTGTTGGGCTCAAACTATAGTCGGGTTTTAGTTTAGCCTAAAATTTGACTCCGCCGGAGATTTCTGATCTAAGCTCGAGTTTTAAATTTTAACGAGTTTGATTAAATATATATTTTTAATTTTATAAAATAAAAAGAATGTTACTTTTTTTTAAATTTCGGATTCGATCAATCTAGATAAACTTTGTCAATTCTCGTAAAAAAAAGAAAAATAGTTTTAGAAATTATAATATTTATTACATTGCAAATACAATTTATGATCTTTATTTAATCATAATTAAAAATTGACCTATATTTTAGACTCTTACAAATTTTACTCTTGATTTGATTTTTTTTAAAACATAAAATGTTGTATTTTTATTGGTTAATTGATTTGTGTTTTTTTATATCATCTTTGTTATTTTATTTTAAATATATGTACTTTCTCAGGGCAAGAAAATAACATTCTAATTTTGTATTTTATCAAGCGTTCACTTATTTCTCTCATCAAGCCTTTGATCTATCACTTATCAAAAGGACGCAATAGAATATTTAATTTTATCTATTAAAGAAAAATAACAAAAATAAGAAAATTTGTTTTAAGAGGATATAATCATATAATTGACTTCATTTAATAACCATAATACAAATAAAGACGTCAATTTTAGCCCGAGTTTTTGGGTCATGGGTTGGGCATAAGTCGACTCACTTAATCAAAATGTCAATAACGATGTCGTTTTTAAAATTTTAATAAAAATATAACTAGATGGGCCAGGACGGCTCGCCCACCCGTGGCTCATCCTGTCACGGTAGACTTGGGTAGGAGCCCATTAATATGCATAAATACAAATTACAAATATTAAAACAAGGTATTAGATCAATAAATAATAAATTCATATGTCTTATTTATTTGTTTTAAAATTTGTGAGGAGATTGATATTTAATTTTGATAATAAAATTTAAATATAATTTATAAGTAACTAGGTTGGCTATTTTTTATTTAATATTTTTTCTAAGATGGAGAGAGTGATGATTACATTATTGTAACTTTAGATCAAGTTTTAACAACCTTCTTATTAATCAAATGCAATGATAACAATTAATTAATTTGAACTCCTTACTTAAGACTTTCATTTATGAGAAATTTTGAGTTCGAGTTACCACAAAAAAGAGAGAACAGGGGAATTTTCTTTTTTGGTAATCCTCTAGCTCTTGGGCATACTCCTTGGTCTGATCATTTGCTGACGTCTCACTTCCAATAACAATGTGGGAGTTGGAATTATTAGGAAACTTGGGGCTTATAGAAACTTGATACTAAACAGGATCAGTAATCAATCAACAACTCACTAACCAATATGTAACGACTTCTTGTATGCAGAAGTGTACAGGCTATGTAAGAACCTGAGAGACCTTGAAGTTTCAAATTTATCTCCTTTGAAACTCTTAAGGTGAGATTTTAAGAGCTTATAATTAGTCTGATGAAGCTGGGATATTTAATGTATATATAAATATATATATATAAAGCAATGATTGCTGATTAATTTCCTTAGAAAAAGAGCAATGATTATTGATCCGTACACTTGCATTACACTGGGTCCAACCCGTTCAATATGGATGTCAGATCCGATATTCCAGTATCCGGGTTCCGCCCGGCCCAATGTATCAAAAAGGAAACGAAAGGCAGAGTATCCAACTTGGAACACAGGGTCCGACCCGTTCAATACGACCGGGAGTTGATGTCGTCGGATCCGACATTCACGTGTCTCAACTGTTTCAAACTGGAGAAATATCGGAATGGCATTTCGGAGAATCTTTCAAAGGACGATCCCCTTTACGAAACTATATTAAATAAAAGACACGTACAGGTACGACACCGACGGGTCATATATGCAGTGGTCTTATGAACAAACGTCAGTCACGAACTCTTCACTCTCTTGTTCTTTCTCTGTAGATTTTTGTTCCTTTTTTTCCATTTCTTCTGATGAATTGCCTCCATCCTCTTCCAAGGTGCGTTAAAGACTCTATCTTTGATAGGCCCATGTAGTTGTTTTAATCAATTATTGGTTTTTTCTTTGGGAAATGCAGACCCTCCACCATGCCATTACAGGGCTTCAACAGTCAACAGAGGAAGCTTTCTATCGCCCCTGTTAATGTCAATATGGTGGTTGGTATTCTCATCCCTGTAGATGGATGCGTGTTTTTTCGTTTGTTTGGAAGAATTTGAATCGAATCTGACCGACAATTTGGTGATGCAGGGAATAATGAATTCCGGTGATATCTGTCAGTGTGTGTCTGTCAAGGTAGTTTCAAAGAATCCTTTGGTTTTTGATCTCTAGTTCCAGTACTTGGTTTTATTCTCTTAATCTAGGACACCCTTTTTCTTATTGCGCGTGTGTAGGCTTTTACTCGATACTATGCTTACAAAAAGTACTGGCATCATTTGATACCTTTTCTTATGATCCTTGTTTCCTTGAATGTTCTTTGCTTTGAAGGGGAAAAGAATATGAAATTTGTCTTATGTTTGAATCTTTCTCATCTGAGAAGCTAGGTCATATTTTCTTTTCCACATTAAAAGTGTTTTCTCTTTTTGAAATTTGCTTTCCACTTTCATTTAGCTTAGCACACGAATCCCATTTCAATCTAACCCTCTCCTGATTTTTTGACAATTTTAATTATTGAACACGAGTGATAAGTTTGAGCAGTTAACGAGCCTAATGTTCAAATTTCATTTAAGGCAGATAAAGAAACTAACTGCGTATGTTGTTGTATGGTGTTTATGATATAAATCAAAGGGTATAAAGTTTCATGCCTTATCCAGAAGTCTTCGACTGCAAATTCTTATGTTTTCTGGTGTTCGATGAACAAAAGGACATTATGAACATCATGAGTGAAACAAAGCTTATATAGCACTTGACTGTCTTGTCAGTGTCAAAAATAATGATATTTAGGGTATATGCAGGTGTTGAAACAGATCTCATCTTTTGTTAATGAAAATCTGTTTCACGTTGAAGTGGCTTCCTTACTATATAATTTTTTCTGAGAGATTATTATAATGCATTCTTGCTCATAGGCAGTTTCTGGTTCCAAAGCCAGTACTGAGACCAGTGGTTCTAATGTTAAAGAGGAGAAGGAGAAATCTGAAGTGTATAGCCATAACATGACGGAAGCTATGGGTGCTGGTAAGTTTCATGGATTATGATTCTATTTTAAGCTTTTGGAACTGGGTATTTCCGCTGTCTGTATGGAGGAGGTCTTGCAACTATTGCATAATTTTCCAAGTAGATATAATGCTGTAGAAGTGCATGGTTATCAAATGAACTTGTGTTTGTTTTTATTGTCATATTTGAATTTAGTTTTAGTGTTCTACTTATATAGGTTTTTGGTGTTTCTGCTCAGAGATAGTTAAAGTACACTATTTGATCTGAAGAATTTATATGACCTTGTTCTAACATTTTTCTTCTTTCATCTGAAGAAGTTCTGTGACCTTATTCTAACATGCTACGGTACAGTTTTGACCTACAGGCATGAATTAGGAATGAACTATAACTTCATTCGTCCAGACTTGATTGTTGGATCGTGCCTCCAGGTGATTTTCCTTTTTGAATTATTCAATATGGAATTATTTCCCTGTTTTATAGATTCTAACTTTCTCTTTGATGATATTTCTGTCTCTAAGACTCCTGAAGATGTTGGCAAGCTTCAAGAAATTGGTGTGAAAACTATATTTTGTTTGCAGCAGGATCCGGATTTGGAGTATCCTTGATGACTTTGTCTCAGAACATCGCTGTAGTTAGTATTTTGTATTTTGAATAAAACAAAATTTATCTCTTCTGTATGGTCACAGTTCGTTAGCTGTATAATCAACATGCAAAATTGTGGCCAGAAGTTCCTCACAACTGAATATTCCTGTAATTCCATTACTACTATTTCCAGATATTTTGGGGTAGATATTGGTGCCATTAGAGACTATGCCAAAATGTGTGTCAATATTCAACATTTACGAGCAGAGATAAGGTTAGGCGTGCATACTCTTTGACATATTATAATAGAAGTGGGGATAAAAGATTTAAACTGCTAATTTCATTTAAGTCACTTGACTAGGTGAAAAGAATGATAAAGAGTAAAGTAGACTATATTGAAAACTTGAATTTATCTGGAAATGACAATAGTATGTTCAAGATAGTAACTGATGTATTGCTATTGGTATCTCAATCGGTTTGCTTTGTATGTTCCACTTCTTACACTCAAGTGATAAATATTGAGCAACAAATCAGCCGTTAGTTCCCTAGAAAGGTATCTATACTGATGCGGATAGATTCCTGTCAAATTGTTTTAAGTTCCGTAGGAAGAGAACCAAAAAAATTACCTACACTTGGCTCAATTTGGAGCTCTATTGAGCTATACTGAAGATTTTTCACTTGTAACAGCTGCTAATATATGATATCTCAGGGACTTTGATGCATTTGATTTGCGTATACGGCTCCCGGCTGTCGTTAGTAAATTGTACAAGGCCATAAACAGGAATGGTGGTGTGACATATGTCCATTGTACTGCTGGTCTTGGAAGAGCTCCTGCTACTGTGGTGTGTATGCTAGTTTGTCCTATGCTTATCGTTCAACATTGGTCTTTGATCTCCATCATTTACTCAAAACATTCATGAAAAACTCACACTTTGCAGATGTAGTAGATGAATCTTCTTTGACTGTGTATTTTTTCAATCACAGATGGCATACATGTACTGGGTTCAGGGATATAAACTCAAGGAAGCTCACGATTTACTTCTGGTAATATGTCTTTGTTGCAGTTGAAGGTTGTTCTTATGATCAGGATTCCTCTAGGTCACTAAGAATAGTCCATGCTTGTTAAGATCCCAAAAGTGGGTGCGTGAAGTTGTGAATTCTTCACTGACTTTGTGCTTGCTGTCTGGTTGATGAAATTGTGAATTTATATGCAGCGTTTTTGGCAAAAATTAATTCAGCAATGTAAGTCACATAATTGCAGAACATTGTCAAGAATCTCAATTTCAATTGTTAAAGTTAGCTGGTTTAGGTAGGTCATTGGTTGTGTGGGAGTGGCATCTTAAGCTATTATTTAGAGTGTAAACTTCGAGCTATTCTGCTTTGTCCTGATGGCATGACATACATATATTTATTCTTTTTCACATCATTCGCTGGAAATTTGCCATTTATTAGACTCATGGGAAAGATACAAAGGAGGTAGATCACCCGCTACCATCTTTGAAGAAGCTAATTACTTTTTTTTCCATTTTTTTCCTCAGAGTAAACGATCATGTTTCCCAAAGTTGGATGCTATTAAAAGTGCAACTGCTGATATAGTGAGTAATATTCTCCATCATACAAACAGAGAATATTTGCATCCAGAACCCAGATTATGCTTTTCTCTTTATTCACCTGTTTATACCTTAAGAGACAAATGTTTCGGTGCTTATAATTCACACTAAGTATAGATTATCCTTCTTGTTTGAAGCTGATAGGCCTCAGAAAGAAACTTGTTACTTTAACTTGGAAAGAGTGCAACTGCTCTATGGTCGAAGTTTCTGGACTTGATATTGGATGGGGCCAGGTAATTATTTTTCTATGTAGCAGTAAGAATGAGAAACCAGAAACTTCAAAATAAAACTTGGAAAGTTAATTGGAGGACCCAAAATTATGAGAAGTGAACATTATTCACTAAACTTTACAAAATCATCTATGAATGAATTTATCAACTGATAAATTGCATTTCAGATCATCTCTTGAGCAATTTAAATTGCTTATGTCTTTATTTCTTGATTCATTTCCAGAGAATGCCTCTACATTTTGATGAGGAGCAAGGATTGTGGATTCTCGAGCGAGAATTGTTGGTATGCTTTTCTTCTCTCCACGTATTGTATCAAGCTACGCTTACAGTGATTATATAGAAAAGTTAGCTGTTGTGAGCAGCATTTTGGATCATGTTTATGCTACTAGCTAGTTCACAACCTAGTTTATAATACGATGCCATGCTTAGCACTTTGCACCTTTGTTAAGGACTAAACATGGATATTATATTTCTCCCTTCAAAGCAGTTTTATCTCTCTAGGAAGTGTGGTTCTGTCAAGAAGCAGTCAATTCTAACATATGTATGGAGGGAATCTAGAATGCAGACTCTAACATGTAATGTAGTGATGCAGAGAGGTGAAAGAGATCTATAATGATGTGAACTTGTTATTTGGTCAACGTTTACACATAGTACATTCATAAGTATTTCTTCAACAGGAAGGGCGATATGAGTACAAGTATATTGTTGATGGTGAATGGTTAGTCAACAACAATGAGTTGGTTACCTCTCCCAACAAAGATGGACATATCAATAATTATGTTCAAGTAAGTTCAACATTTGGTCCTTTTTATTAGTTATTACAACCACTTTTTCTCGGAGTTTGGATAGGGTTTTGGGATTCCGGGTTAAGATTTTCCCCGTGACCTTCCATTAACGGAAGAATGCCCTGATCTAGGAGTTCTTCATTGATCTTGGCGTTTATTGCACTGTATCAGTTCTGAACAGTCTATCAACAAAATTTGTTTTGCAACTTGTACCCTTGTCCAGGTTCATGAAAAAGATGAAGATTTCGTTACTGCATCTACACGAAAGAGGTTGACGGGTGATGATCCGTATCTAACCAGAGACGAACGGTTGAAAATAAGACAGTTCCTTGAATCACACCCTGATGATGAGTAGTGATTGAAAAAGTAAGGCTATACATAATCCCATGTAAAGATACCATGTTTTCTAATAAAAAATAAGTGTGTATACAATATTATTCTATTGAAGAACCAATAAAATGCCTGTATTTGGTCCTCTTCACTTCACTTAGGAGCATGATCTTTACAATCTTTCCAAGATTAGTTGAATCAGTTAATGGCTTGTGGCTTCAACTTTGCCTATTTCTTGTGTAACTTGGAAATGGAATCACAAAATTATACACACTTTAAAAGAGGTCTTTCTTCTCCATTGCAGGTTTTAGTCTTTTATTCTATGGAAAGTGCCAGTGGATCATTATAAATGAAGAGTTGACTAGATTTGGCATTGGGTTTAGTTAGGTTATGTTCGGATTTGTGGCTCGGTCCTATCTCTTTCTTTTCTTTTCTTTTTTAATTAAATTAGTAAAATGATGTCGTTTTATTATATATTTTACAATATATTTGGATTTCGGGACTGGGACAGCCAATTAGATTGAAGTATGAAAAATAGAAAAAGAAAAAGTGAACATTGCCTGGAAATCTAATCAGTTCAATTCGGATTGAATTCGATAATTTGGTTCAGATCTAATTATCCAAACACAAAATCCACCCCTAGAGTTTACATGGACCTAACTTGTTTGATCAGACAAAAGTGGGCCTATGGTTTATCTTTAAGCACGTGATTTGGGCCATTTTGATTCTGAACAATAAATTATAAAGTTTTATTTTTTTAAATGTGTATAAATTTTTAAATATTAGACGATTTAATTAAAAAAGTTATTTATATCAATATTTTGCTTATATAATTAAAAGAGCAACATGAATATTAGAGGAGTTATATGAAAATTTTAATATAATTTTTAATATCAAATAAATGATTACAATTTGAATAGATAATTATTAATGATTTTTAGAAAATATTACTATTAATAAAGACAAATAATCACTTGTGCCTTAAATATCAATTTTTATGTTTTTCTTTATTTATGCTAATAAAATATTAATAAAAATAAAATATTGAATTAAATTTTTTAAAAATTTAAAAATTAAAATACAATTTTGTCACTTTTTAATTTGTCCCCCCTTCAAATTTATTGTTCCTAGAGCACTTGCTTGTTATGTCCAAGTCTATGATTGGCTTTTTCTTGATAGAAACATCAATCAACCTCGTGAGTTTTGGCTTAACTCATTGCACTCCAATAGGTTTGATTTTGACTACCAAACTAACCTCAACATTAATGATCTTATCCTCTTGTCCTTATCTATATTTTAATCAACCAGTTCTCATCTTATTTTATTAAATCTTATCTATATATTTATATAAAATTTATATAAATATATGAATAAAATAAATAAGTACAAAATTGACACATTCTAACAAAAACAAAAGACCTCGTATTTTTTTCACCAAAGATGACATATCTTGGTTAGCTGGACCTGATATTATATAAAAATAATGACATTTTAAAAAATAATATTAATATTAATTTTTAATTTAAAAATAAAAAATAGGGTTTAGCTTAATTAAATTTGAATTCAAACATTCCGTATCGATTGCAGTATTTTTATTATATTTTATTATATCTTATTTATATATTTATGTGTATCGAAGCAAAATGACTGAAATTGAGAATTTAATGTCATCGTCACATTCGATGTCAGATTCAGCTACCTCACCGCCTCGAGAGAGCTGAGTTCGAATGCCCTGTTGCAACAACTCAAATACATTAATGGTGTATGTACGAATCTCTGAATTAAATGCTCTCTGCCTTAAATGTGCCTTCCTCTAACATTTTTCATGCACTCAATTTGCTTTTCTACTTTTTTTAATAAAAAATAATTTTATTTCTCTTTTCATTGTTATAATTTTAGTTTCATTTCACATTAAATGAATGAAAATTTAAATTCAAATTCTCTAAACTCTTAAGATTTTAGTATTATAAATTAAATAAAATTACTAATTTTAATTTATAAATTTATTATAAAATCTAATTAAAATAAGAACTAAAATGTGATTGGTTGAAATTTTATACGTATTTAAAAATAATAATTATACTAATAAATAAAACTTATTTTAAATTTGTCATCACTAAAATCAAATATATTTAGTACATAATACAACAATAATAATAACAACACTTCGATGTATAAGAGTCCATGCTTTGTAAGAGACGAGGAAGAAATATCAACTGCACGCATTCTTTACTTTATATTTTATGAAGAGGTTATTTTTCTGACTCCGACCTGTAACCTTTTAATCATAAAAAACAATCTTATGGGTCTTTTCCACTTACATGTCATTCACTAGCTCCACCATTCCTACTCACACTTGACATCCCAACAATCTCTCTCTTAAGTATGAACTTTCACATTGAGCTTAAATTCCTCATTAAGCGAAAGCCTTTTTATTTAGCAGCTCGAGTATATGACGTTATTATGAGCCTTTTAATTATACTATTCTGATCCTACCAGGAGTCTTCTTACTCTTTTTCATGAGGAGATAATCTCAGAATCCGACTACAATTTTCATACTCGTTCCTTGTCGAACTTAACGCTTATATTACTTGTTGAATCTAAAAAATCTATTTATATGAGAGATCTTCAATATAGAGCTAGTGAGGGAACATATTTATAAGCTTTGACACTATATTTTAACCAAAAACTTTAAAACTTTAGGATTATAAGTCCTATCTATTCATACTTCATTCACTAATACCATCTCTTTTCAACGATAAACTCCTTACTCAGACATCCTAGCATATTTAGTATATAATAATAGGATACAATCGGAAATTTGATGAAGATGAGAAAAGGATGTTCAAACCAAACAATAAGTTGGACGCGGGTCTCCAAAATGGCGCGTGAACTAAAATTTTACTTAAAAAGCAAAAAACAAAGGAAAATCAGGGGAAAATGTGAGACAAAATCACAACCGACGCATTAAAGAACTCTTCTTCTCGTTAACGATTTACTCTCAACTTTCACGAGGAAACTGCATTTTCTTTTCCTTTTATGGCCCGAAACTTCACTCCTCCTAACATCGAAGAAGCCGACGGCAACGGGAACGATCAAGCTTCTCACTCGATCCGAGACCGTTTTCGGTTCAAACGGAACCCTAACTGCGCCAGCAGGACGAGTTTGAGCCGAGGCGGTAAGTCCACTGCGGATCGCGCGGCGTCGCGAGGGCGATGGCACCTCAACTCCAACCGTCGCAGAGGTTTGTTCCGAGGCGTGTACTTATGCTACTTGGTTATATTCTTCGCGGTTTTTGCGTTCGCGATGGCTTCTATGGTGTTGCAGAGCTCGATCGCGGATATGGTGAGTAAAGGGTGGAGTGAGCATCGGAGATCAAGTTTAGAGGGCCTGAGGTTCGGGACCACATTGAAGTTCTTTAACACGAGGAGATCGCGGCTGTTTGCAAAGAGACGAGGCCTTGATGAAGCTAGATTGCAAGTGGCGAGAGTGGGACTTCGACCGCCTAGACTAGCTGTTGTAAGTGCCTTACCTGTTTGCTCGTCGGCTGTTTATTGATCAATAGACGTTAGTTATGAATTGAACTTTTAAAGCCAATACGTATTTTGTTTAGATTTTTTTTGTAACAACTGAAGTTACATTACTCTTCTAGGATAGAACGGATTATAAAATGCGGAGTTTGTGAAATAGCTGTTTGCTTTGTTCTGGAGCATCTAGAATTGCTGGTGAATTATACAAGCTTGAGAGGGTTGTTTAATACTAGCAACATGCTTATGGCAGCAGCCATTTATTAGTTGATACATGCTTCGAGTGACATGTGAAGGTCCATAACAATTCATTTATGAATCGGGAAGTGGGGTTTTAATACTAAATGATACCCTTCGGTTCATCTTAGAGGCCAAGCAAGTATGGATTGCAAAAGGATTTGGCTTAAGTTATTGACACCCCACAAGGAAACTTTACTCAGTTAAGAAAAACTTGTCCTGAAAGGGGGAATGAAGTATACGTTTTTTCTTCTGTGTTATGGAACTATAGTCAACAGAATTTGATACACTTACGTTACCATTTTGGTATTACAATTTTCTAGAATGCTCTGTTTGCACTAAGGTGGAGTTAATTTATTGAAGGCCTTTTGCAGTTTGACTGTTTTAAGAAGATCCTTATAGTTTTAATTTAGGTCGAGAGGTTCCTGTGGGTTATCAGTAATTAACTATAATTATTGGTTAATTCTGTGAAAATTAGAATTGACCAGTAGTTAGAAGTTACTTTGAATTATAGTGTTGTTATAACAATTTATAAAATCACTTTAAAATATTTGAAAAGGTTATATTTTGGTTAGTGTCAAACCACGGGAACCTTTAAAGCTAAGTTCAAATTACAGGTCTAGAACAGTCAAACCCTGAGGGGTCTTCAAGTAATCAACCTGTGGATAAATTATATTGTGTTTGAAGAATTTTATATTCCAAGTTACGAGGTTCTTCATGGTATAGGGAATAGAAATCTGAAAGCATTGTTTATACATTCTGTGCATAAATGTCATCTCATAAAAATTTTTCAGCTGAAGGTTTTTGAGAATACTTCTGTGATGGTGCTTTGCCAGATCTTAGGGAACATGAAGAAAGATCCTTGGTCATTAATGTTGGTTACAGTCATAAAGAATCTCCAGGAGCTTGGTTATGAAATTAGGGTAACTCACCCAACTGTTTCTCTATGATTGCTCTTATCTTTATTTATATATCATACTACTAGTTCCATGTGATGAATTTCTGATGTAAAACTTTAAGAGGTTTGTGTGGATAAGCTTATTGTTAATGTGTCAAGCCATTGATATATACCTTTCATTTGGCATCATTTAAGATGTACACGGTGCAACATAAGAATGAGAGTACTGCTTGTTTTACAGTAATGTTTCAAGTGCAATCTCCGAAATGCTTATGCCCTAAGGATGTCTATGTGACAGATTTATGCGGTAGAGAATGGTAATGCACGATCAATGTGGGAGCAAATAGGCAGTCGGATATCATTCATAGGACCAGAGCAATATAACCATATTGATTGGTCAATGTATGTGTCACTGGGTTTTCTTAATTACTTCTTTATTTATTTTGAAATATTTTTTTCTGTCCAAAGCTATATTTTGACATTAACTGAATTTTCCTAGTTATTTAACCGGGCAAATTACCATTTGCTTTTTCTACAGATTTGAAGGTGTCATTGTTGATTCTTTTGAAGCCAAAGAGACTGTTTCAAGGTTGATTTCTCTATTACTTTATGTAGCTGACTTAACATCATAATTGTGTTTCATAACTTCTCTATTCCACTGAGTGCTTTTCTGGATTATGGTTGGTTTTGGTTGCTTCTGGCATCAATTTAGTATTTTTAATACTTTTGCTCTATACGCGTCATCTTTCATTTTCTATAATTTTGGGCACTGGCTGTTAATTATTAATAATATGGTAGCTTGAGAGCAATTAAACAAAGTTCTCTTTTAAAGACTTGGAATATTTTCATGCTTAAGCTTTGCATGGAAATCTCCCCACATAAAATAAACTTATGACCAAACAGGCACCTTGATTTCCGTTTCTTTAGTGTGAGGTACTATGTTAGTGAGTTTTATATTTATGCAGCCTTATGCAGGAGCCTTTTTTTTCAATACCAATTATATGGATAATCCAAGAGGACATACTTGCAAACCGTCTTCCACTGTATGAGAACAAAGGCTGGCAGCATCTTATCTCTCGTTGGAGAACTGCTTTTAATAGGGCCAATGTTGTTGTATTTTCAGATTTTACCCTTCCGGTAAAGATGTCATTTCGACATTTTATTTCACCTTATTTTTCTTTTCTTAAGCATTTTTCTCAATGGATTGTCGTCGTTGTATCAGATGTTATACAGTGTGCTTGACACTGGAAATTTCTTTGTGATTCCTGGGTCACCAGTGGATGTGTGGTCTGCTGAAAGCTACATAAAGACCCATGCCAAACAGCAGATAAGGATGGACAACAGATATAATAAAGATGACGTGGTGGTTCTAATTATTGGCAGTTCCTTTTTCTATGATGAACTGTCATGGGACTATTCTGTACTGATACGGACCATAGGACCTCTACTAGTCAAGTATGCAAAAAGTAGTGATGCTGAAGGATCGTTCAAATTTGTTTTCTTGTGTGGTAATTCCAATGAGGGTGATGCTTTACAGGTGTTAAACTGATCTTTTTGCTTTGTTTGTGTGCCCTTGTTCCTACAATTTAATGTTTAACGTATTTATCTCATTGCATTTGAAATAAAAAGAAATAGCATGAGTGTCTATTTCTTCCTTTGGCTATTTGTGTTTTGTGCTCTATGTAGGCTAATAATTTGGTTTATTCATCACTTCCTATAGGAAATTGTATCTCGTCTAGGGCTAATTCATGGTTCTGTACGGCATTATGGCTTCAGTGCTGACATCAACAGTGTGTTATTGATGGCGGACATTATTCTTTATGGCTCTTCCCAAGATGAGCAGGGTTTTCCACATTTAATTATCCGGGCAATGACTTTTGGAATACCTGTTGTTATGCCAGATATTCCTATCATAAGCAAATATGTAAGGCCATTTTATCCAGCTTATTTCTTTGTTGAATCATGAATACTTGGTTTCTTTTCTTTGCTCGCAAGAAACATTTATTTACTGATTTTAGACGTTGCAGGTTACAGATGGAAGTCATGGAATCCTATTTGCAAAAGATGATTCTGAAGATTTGATGAGGGTTTTCTCTCTCTTGATATCTGATGGAAAGCTTTCAAAATATGCTCAAGATGTTTCATTCTCTGGAAAAATGCTGGCGAAAAACATGCTTGCATCGGAATGTATAACTGGCTATGCTAAGCTTTTGGAGAATGTGCTCAGTTTTCCATCGGATGCCTTGTTGCCACATTCTGCATCTCAGCTTCAACAGAAAGTGTGGGAATGGAACTTGTTCGGGGAATTGGGGCATGAAAATAGTGACCTGCCAGGCATGGAGATGTTAACTCCTTTTAGAGAATCTAGTGTTATTTTATCCATTGAGGAGGAGATGAATGGCCTTGTTAATTCTACTAACATATTGGATAATGGACATGTGATTGAAGTGCCAGATATCCCAACTGAATCAGATTGGGATGTTTTACAGGACATAGAAAGCGCCGAAGAATACGGGAAGCTAGAAAATGATGAGGTATGATAGTTCTTGATTAATACTAGACTTCCCATGGTCTTATCCCAGAATCTTTAAAATTATCCGATCTTCCCAGTGGTTTTGATGGTTGTGGTTTTGATCATTTTATCTTCTTTATTTTCCATCTACTTGTTGGGAAAGACTTCTATAAAGGAAAGTTATTTCATATTATGTAGCTTGAAGAGAGAATGGATAGAAGCCCTGGTGTTTGGGATGAGATTTATCGCAATGCTCGAAAATCTGAAAAACTAAAATTTGAAGTTAATGAAAGAGACGAGGGAGAACTAGAAAGGACGGGCCAGCCAGTATGTATTTATGAGGTATACAGTGGGGCTGGTTCATGGCCCTTTTTGCACCACGGCTCTCTGTATCGGGGGTTAAGTCTTGTAAGTTTCTTCTTCGTGTAATCTATGAGCTTTTTGAAATATTTGACTTCTTTGTGACTTTGCTAGAATCTGAATTATAATCGTCAAGTTGATGTTCAAAACTAATATAAAGAAGGACAAGATCTTAGGTTCAAGATGATCTAAAGTTTATGCGTGTCAAGAATTTTTGTGTTGTTCCTAATCGTTCTGCCTTTTGCATCTGTCAGTCCACCAAAGGACGGAGATCAAGATCGGATGATGTCGATGCAGTGTCCAGGCTTCCACTTTTGAATGACAGTTATTATAGGGACTTACTATGTGAGATGGGAGGAATGTTTTCTATTGCAAACATGGTAGACAGTATTCACAGTAGACCATGGATTGGATTCCAATCCTGGCGTGCTGCTGGTCGGAAGGTATCTCTCATCCTGCTAGGTTTTCTTTTAACATTTCTGAATTTGGTTGCTGTTTGTGAATCAAAATTTGCAGTCATTCAATTTTTGTGGGGTATATTGATAGTTCGATTGTGACTGCTTAACATGTTATAAACAGTATATGTGGAGGTGATATTTTCAGGTGTTCTCCACGTGAAATTCACCTTTCTTTAAGCTATTTTCTTTTGCTTGAAGCAGGTCTCTTTATCTGCTAAAGCAGAGAAAGTTCTAGAAGAAAAGATACAAAAAGAAACTAAAGGAGATGTAGTGTACTTTTGGACACCCTTGGACATGGACAGTGGGGCTACCAGAAGCAATGATCAGCTAACTTTCTGGTCCATGTGTGACATTTTAAATGCAGGTCGCTGCAGGTATGCTGTACTTTATCATTTGAATCTTCATACACAATGAAATTGACCGTAAGTGTTACCTATGCCAAAGTTTGTGCTTGCACATGTACTGGTTTCTTGTGGGCCCTCCTCACGTGTACCTGATAACTGTTTGATGAGGCTCATGCCACTACGTGCAAGAATTTTAGTATTCTGGTCTGTCTTTGACTCTTGAATCTTAGAGGAATTGCCACTAGAAAGCCAAATTAAAAGTTTGGATTTATGTTAATGCAAAGTAGCGAACTACCTTTTCTATTGTTACTTGTGTTATCTTCTGACATAGCAAGTGACCTGCTTTTAACACATTTCTTTGTGAGGTGAAAAGAAAAGGTAGATAAGGAGATTTCCAATCATTTTTCTAATTGGAATCTTTTGGTTTTCATGGTTTTGGTGAGCTTTTTGGTCCAATTTTAATATTTTGACTCATGAAATTGTATTCCTGAAAGGTAACTGTTTTTTGTTTCTCAATGCGTGTAGAACTGCTTTTGAAGACACTTTCCGCCACATGTATTCATTGCCATTGCATTTAGAAGGTCTTCCACCAATGCCAGAAGACGGAGGTCATTGGTCTGCGCTTCATAGCTGGGTGATGCCAACACCTTCCTTTTTGGAGTTTATTATGTTTTCAAGGTAAGTTGTGAAAAACTGAAAGTTTTTTCTAATCTCTCGTTCTTTTTTTCTCTTACCAAAAGTTGATACCAGTGATGCAACCTTGTTGATGGTTAACATTTGAATAGGATGTTTGTTGATTCTCTTGATGCCTTGAAAACAACTTCAAGGAAAGTCATTGATTGTCGGTTTGGTTCATCAGAACTTGAGGTGAGGATGCTTGGATCTGGAAATGCCCGAAATAGATGATCCATAAAATTTTACCGCACTACTGATAGTTTTTCATTTAATGATATGAACAGAAAAGGCACTGTTATTGCCGGATATTGGAACTCCTTATTAATGTCTGGGCGTATCACAGCGCTCGAAAGATGGTCTATATAGATCCACACACGGGTTCCTTTGAGGAGCAGCACCCAATTGAACAAAGGAAGGGAATCATATGGGCAAAGTACTTCAATCTTACATTATTGAAGACAATGGATGAAGATCTCGCAGAGGCTGCTGATGATGGAGATCATCCAAGGGAGAGTTGGATATGGCCGTCAACTGGCGAAGTTCATTGGCAAGGAATTTATGACAGGGAGAGGGAAGAAAGATACAGGATAAAGATGGACAAGAAGAGAAAGACCAGAGAAAAACTTTATGAAAGAATCCGGTCTGGATATAAACAAAAGCCACTTGGGGGATAGGAAGCTTTGCAATTTTGAATCCCAAACGGTCCGTGCTCTAACTTTGAAATGTCTCGGGTAGTGAAACTAATGTTATCTCAATCCTAGCTTAGCTACATGAATGAATCCTGCAGATAAAAAGGAGCTCAACAATTTTCTCTGACAGATTCAACACGAGTTCCTGTTTTTCCTTTTTCCTGATCTGCTCAGATTATGTAAGCGTAGAGTGTAGAGGAGCGCACAATAGCTGCTCACTGGATGCGGCGGCCTTTTTGCATCGAAGTTTCTTAATCAGCAACGTATACACCAAAATTTTGAAGGCGACTATATCTTTATAGGTTCGTCTTTTCTCATTCAAATTATTTCTTGACTAAGCAGAAACATTATTTTTTTTATTTTTGTTATATCAGAAACTTAGAAATTGTATTCTTCAATCATTGTATATTGCAGAAATGTAGAGGCAATTTTGTTCCATCCCTATAATTTATTTCTTTTTCTCATCCAAGTTCTACTTCACTTCATCTCCTTCACTTTGTTTACAAAAGAAAAGGCAAAGTAAGCTTATAGTATGGAATTTAACAATTCTCAAAGAATACAAGGAAAAGTTCAACATCTTAAACTGGATTTGATGTGAAATGGGCTCTTCGAACTTGCCACTTGTAACCCCAGTTATGCTATCAGAATCTGCATTGATAGAATTGAAGTATCCGATAAGGTTATTCTTTTGTGATCAGAAAGTCACATATTCTAGTTACCAAACAGCTTCTTTATAATATGTTAAGGAAAGTTGCGTACAATTGACAACTTTTATGATGCTTGCAAAGCGGAGAGTATTACACAATCAATTTGGCCTTTTAGAATGACGCTGATGTAACTTTGAAGTTAATTGGTAAATTTTGTTGTATTCAACGTTTTAGTTGAATTTAATCTTAACAAATAATTTAAATTTTGGGTTGAATTTACATTTGGATATTTAGCACGGTTTGATGTCGTTTTTGTTGTCAACTACAAAGGTTGTATTTTTTATGATGGACAGTGGAAAGTTCCTTGTGTTAATGTAAATCAAAGATATGTTCAGTTTTAGATTCTGTTCGAAATTTCTCAGCAGCTTCAACATAACCCTCGATGATAAGAAAGTTCACCAATTTATTCGTGTCTTCCTTCCTAACGAAATCAATAAAAAGAAGATAAAAGACAAACAAAAGAAGAGAGTAAGATATGTGCTTGCCAGTTGCCATTGCCTTACAGTTAATTTGCCAGTAGGGTTTTGTCACATTTTCAATCTTTTCATAAGCTAAAATAAATTTCCACGTGATTAATCTAATTAAAAAGTATGGGACTTTCTAAACTAACCGACACTCTTGGCTAAATTTGCGTTAAGTAATCGATCAAAAGATGTATGTTCTTAAGGGAACAGCACTTTCACCTATATAAGTACATTTATAAAATTAAGAAACATATTATAGTTGTCGGTGCGATAGAGATAAGTACTTATTTATCGTAAGTTTTAAACACAGTCACATATTTAGATCTGTGAGTAAACAACCGGGGATTAGAGAAAAGTACAGTGTCATCGCAAAAATCGATAAGTACAAAGATAGTTGCAGTAAGAAAATGCTTCTCTGGTAAAAATTTTACTTTCCATTAATAACCGTCTAATAATTATTATTTTTCATTATACAATACTTTATTATTTATAATTTTAAATTTATATGACTAATAATATTTTTTAATTATTTAAACAATAATTAGTAGTTTATTAAATCAATGGACTTTTTAATCATTTTATCTCTTTTCAGCAACCGTACTTGCCAAATATTTATTTTTACGTTTCAGTAGTTACCAAAATAACAATCCCAAACACATAAGTACTTGTTGAGAATAAGTATTTCTCATTTCAGCTGGATATCAATCGTTACTGCTCTTCCAAACCAAGCTTATATCTTCACAATTCTAAGTAAATAGGTTTATAAAATTAAATATAATATATAATACATTTGAAATTTTAAAGTAAATATTAAATTAAAATTCATTGGTAAAAATAAATATATAAAATAAATTTATTGAAAGAAGTTTATTATATTTTTTGGTTTTATATTTATTTAAAATAAAATTTTAAAATTTTTAGATAATATAAATTATATTCATATATTTATATATAAGTTATTATAAAAAAGAAAATTTAAACAATAAAATTATAATTTTTAAATTTTGAACAATTGATTATAAT
>JANZXR010000003.1:31954239-31970999 GCA_027575705.1 Erythroxylum echinodendron
CATCCCTCACACCTTATCCGGACTATAGCTTCTACCTTGTGAACTGGAAGTGATACCATGCATTCCCATAAATATTTGAGGCATGAGATGATGAAGTCCTGATAAGGCCAACTTCTTGTCATGGAAAGTATATTGTTATTGTCTATAATTTCACTGGGAAGTTTGCTACAGATTGGTTAGAAGAATTCAGTCTTAGAATTTTTATCAGAAGTCCAAGTAAGATTTGATCTTTTCCTTCTTATGTAAAACTCTGGAATCTGAGATATCTTTACTGGAATCTGAGTTCAGTGTCTTGCTCACTAGGAAATCCGTATTCTCAATCCCTCTTGCAAGATGAACTTGGAATGCTTAGGTAGAATATGGTTTTCCAACAGAAAAACATGCCAGGATTGTATCTAATGCATCCCCAAAGGACACAAGTCAAAGGACTTTAAAATGAGCCTATGTTCTGAATGGATTAGGCTTGACAAAATATGTAAAGAGTTCAAGGTGAATGCACAATGCTTAGGTAGAATATGGTTTTCCAACAGAAAAACAGGCCAGGATTGTATCTAATGCTTCCATTAAGGAGACAAGTCAAAGAACTTTAAAATGAGCCTATGTTCTGAATGGGTTAGGCTTGACAAAATAATTTATATGAGTTCCAGGGTGAATGTACAAACTTTGATGATTGAATTTCAAGTGGGATTCAGGCTTTGACCTGAAACTGGATCGGATTCGGGCTTTTCGGGTTTGAATCATTATCAGTGGTACGTCTCGAGATAAGTCATGCGTTTCAGCCAAAAGCTACACCGGTGTGGTAAGGTAGCTGATCTATGTCAGAGAAGTACCGTGAAGTATGCAAGTGAATCTCACACGTGGGGATTGAACAATTCACGTGCCTTTATTGAGTACGTGCATGACTATGATTAGTAACGTAGACGTTGTCTACCAAGAAGTGGCATACATGTAAAAAGTCAAAAAATTTCAACGTTGATTGAAGTTATCAGACCACTCAGACCTAAATCTTACTATATCAGTACCCGTGGGGATAAATATTCCAATTTTTTATATACAGTAAATGATTAAATTAAATAGTATAAAGATGTTATATGCTTCTTTAAAACTTTTTTTAAGAACGGATGAACTTTTAGCTAATTGGGTGTTCCGCGCTAGGTAAGTCCTGTTGCTTAATTTTAATTATTAATTAATTAAATAATTTAAGCATAATAAATTTAAAAATGTCTAATTTTTTAAAACTTTTAAAAGTTTTCAAATTAGTGATTATGAGTCTAAAAATTTTAGGAAATAACTTCTCTACTAGTTAGGAATAAGACTGTGTACTAGTAAATTTTTTCAAATAACGCGTACCAATAAAATTTTTATTAAATTATTATTGTTGTTTAAACTTTCAAAATCTGTATAAGCCAAGTCAAAAAGATTATTTTTGAGGATGTAGCGTTTATACTAAATGTCACGGATGATCATTTATTGGTCATATTAATAAAAATAATATTTTGACCTAATTTATAAGAATTTTAATATGTTAGTCATTGAATTAAAATTTGATAGTAAATTTAAAAAATTTTAAAATATTAGATACTTTTGAAATTTTCGCCTCAATAATTTAGTATTACAACAATAATAATAACATTCGGTGAGATTTCAACTCAAATGCAAAGTTTCGAAAAGTCTAATAGTACATAATCTTACTCTTAAATAATAGAGATGTTTTAAATGGATTAACATTATTTACTGAAACTAAATAATTTATGACTTATTAGATGTATCTTAAATTTATAATTAAGTTAGAAAATAATTAGAAAAAAGAGGATACTAGAGTTAAAAAAATAGATAAATTGAGATAAAAATTAAAGAAGAGCTGTGTGGCTCTGACTCAGGTCCAACCGTACAACAACAGTTAGCCGCGTTTTTAGAATCCTAGGGTCAACGAATTCATTGGCCACCGTTGGACAACCTTTCACCTGTAAAGGTACACGTCCGCTTCAAATCCTAGCCTTCCACTCCAGATCGCCGAATCTCACCCACATCACCATCCAATCACACGTTCTGTTCCCATCACAGCCTCTTAGTGCAGTTTACTCTAGAACAATCTTCAGCCCACCGAAACACGGAACTTAAATTAATAAAAAACAAAAAGAACCGACTTATAGCAGCCGACTTAGACCGACCAAACATGCCACGTCATCCGGTAAGCAAAGAACCTCACAAGTTGCTTCCTGTCCCGAATCTCATCTCGCCACGTGTCCCACCTTCAAACGGCTAATTTTACTTGTCCCTATTGCTCTACTTCTTAACCGCCATAAGGATAAATCTTAAAAATAATTACAAACCTCATTTTTCTAGAAGAAAAAGGGCAAAAATGAGACACGCTTATTTTTGGGAAACCTCCTTGAATTTTCTATTATTTATTTATAAATTATTATTATTTGCCTTTTGACAATATTTAGATTTGGTTGAATTTTTTAAAAAGACTAATTGCCGCTATATAGCCCCAAAGCTTACATCTTTAAACCCAACTTCCAAACTCCCTACCTCGAAGACTCTTTCCTGTTTCCATTTTCGCCGATTCAAAGCTTTCAATTTTGACACAAAGGCCAAATCTTTTTCACTTTAAAATTTGTGGGTTTTGATTGTTAGTTCTCTCCTTGTGAATCCCTTTTCCGGTTTGTGTTTCTGACTCGGATTTCTACCGAAATGGCGTTGGGTAAGAGATGCAGTTCAATGAAGTTAAGGCGTGGAGTAGAAGAAGAAGAACAGCGACGTGGGTTGGAGTTTGTACAGCACACGCGGTCTTTTGGTAGAAAAAGGATTTGGATTTTGAATAATGAAGTGGGTTTGGTGTCTCTTGACTCAGCGACTCCTTCAACTCCATTGAAGAGGCTTTGTAGTGGGAAAATGAATGTGGTGGATGATGGTAATGAGACCCAGAAATCCCATCTCGAGAGCCTCCCTCAAGACATCTTGGTTAGTGTAGAACATGAATTTCTAGCTTGATTCTTGTACTTTTATGAATGTAAATCGAATGGTTGGAGATAAAGTTTCTATCTCTGTCTTGCAGGTTAGAGTGCTCTGCTGTGTGAGTCATGATGATCTGAAGCAACTCTTGATCGTATCTAGAGCAATCAGCGAAGCTGTAAGATACTTTTTCAAACAAATTTATGTCTCTGGTTGTTTTGATCGATTAGTGTATTGATAAGATCTTCTGGCTTTTGTTTCTTAATTCAGACATTGATTGCCAAGAAACTGCACTTCGAGTACAGCACGCCAAGAAAGGTTCGAGCTTTTCGATGTTCG
Source organism: Erythroxylum echinodendron (assembly GCA_027575705.1). Taxonomy (NCBI): domain Eukaryota; kingdom Viridiplantae; phylum Streptophyta; class Magnoliopsida; order Malpighiales; family Erythroxylaceae; genus Erythroxylum; species Erythroxylum echinodendron. The sequence goes on from JANZXR010000003.1 coordinate 31,957,537, forward strand.
ATTAATTGCGAGAATCCAAACGAATTGGACGAGATTGAAGCACCAAATGCACCGAAACAGTCTCGTTCGTATAGGTCGAGATTGAGCAAGAGAAGTCTCGCTGATATATCCGTAGCCTTGTTCTCTTCTCCAAAGAAGAAGGGTCTATTCCAGGAAACAGAGATGTGAAGTATAAGAGTTTTGTAAATAACTAGGATTTGTTCTTTTGTTGTGTAGATAGATTCGATCTCTTATTAGGTTTTGTACGTGAAAAGAAGAATCTTTACAGGCCATTGTGTGTCTTCTTCAACTCTTTTCATTGAAGAAAGAACATTTTGGCATGTTTTCATCTGTTTTATGTACAATCGGGCCGTGAAGCAGAGTAGGTCTTGCAACATTTGTTCGAAGGGCAATCTTGACCCTTCTTCTTGGATAAGAATATCTATATTATTCATTTCAATAAAAGTGAAGGAATATTGAATTAAAAAATATAGCTTGTTTTATTTTTATTAACTTTGTTAAATTTATTTTTTAATTGAGCATTAAAAGTTTTTTAAAAAATAAGTTAATTCAGCTGAAACTATTATTTTTTTAAATCTTTTACTAATAATTAATGAATTTAAGAAATTATATTTTAAAGTTAAATTATAAATAAAAGTTAATTATTTTGTTTCCTTAAATATGAGATGAGTGAAAAAGGAAAATGATATATGGCATCATTAGTATATTAATGGTAAAAATCTTTGTTATTAATTAAGAAATTAATGAAGAAAATAAGAATTCAATGATTGATGGATGCTTAAAACAAGAGATTTGCTTTAAAATTTTCTTAAATAAGAAGGAATATTTGGGCGACAATTTTGGAAGAAATCTAGTTAATATTATAAAAGTGGGTCTAATTTTTATAGTATTTCTTTGCAAAAATGGAACATTTTAGCTTGTTCTAACCTTTAAAAAACAATAAAAACATATTTGCAATAATGACAAATTTTATGAATTTTCCTAGTACTGATCAAAGAAATTTCATATCATCAACATCATCATCACCCTGTTTAAAATCCTGCAATGAAGTGGGGTCTGGAAAGGTCTGATAGTACGCAGCCTTACCCTTACATAGTAGAGAGGCTGTTCCCGGTAGACCCACAATGTAGATGTGACAATAAAAAGTGATGCTAATGAAAACTGATACGTTAAGCGTGGAGATAAATAAAATTAAATAAGTACATAAAGAAATATAATAAAACAAAACCAAATAAAATAGTTACAAAAAATACAAATAATAAAGATACAAATACAAAATACTAATAATAGAATACTGATAATACATAATAATAAAGATACAACTGAAACTAATACGAATACATAATAATAGTATGCACATATATGCAGCGAAAATGTTTCACATGTCAAAAGGAATCCAACACAAATAAAACCTGTGACATCCCTTACCCAGAAAACCTCGTTACTCAAGATAAACATAAAAAGGAGGACCGTATTCAATAACTCAAATGAAGGAAACTAGTTGATAATCATGTAAATGATAAGCACCTTTACCACTCATAACCACCCTCAACTATGAATAAATCCAGATAAGGAACGTACTATTGAGCATGCAGAAACTATGACTACTGTGCACAACAAAACATGCAACAAATCCAGCGAATCTTAACTTCCCTAACCACCATCCACAAAACCTATATCTATAAATCTCAATAGAGGGATACAAAGATAAAGTAAAAGAAGTACCTGGAAAATCTTGGGCGAGTAAAGTAGGTAAGAGGACAATATCATACCAATCATAAAAGGGCTGAAAAATCATGATCAAATAATCCCACCATCAAAACCAAATTATTTACCTCAGAACCACCAGTTTCAAGTAAAGAAAATATCTCAAAGATCTTCTTGAATTCATCATCTATCCCATCTTCCAGCTCTGCCTTTTCTGAGACATACTCAATCACTACTTGCTCTCCAACCAATTGAGGATCAGCGTTCTTCTTGATGTCGTTATCATTGTCACCACATGGTTCTCTGTGTCCACACAAAAACCCGAACCCAAACCCAAACTATCGAAGAAAACTATGTGATAAAAAGACTCGTGATTTTAGAGAGATAAATGAACAGTGAGTTCTCGAGAGAGAAAGATAGGCAGATCGTGGAGAGGGAGAAGGAAGGGAGGCCATCGAAGGTAAATCTGGGTCGCACCACTCTGAGCTCTGGTTTCCAGGAAGATAAACAAAAAAAAAAAGAGAGAGAAAGAACAGAGAGGAGAAATCCACATGATTTGGAGAGTGGCAAAAAGTATCACTTATCTTATTATCTTTTCACTAAAACCCATCATGAGTATACCATACATGAAAACCACATAAAAGAAAAGAAAAATGCCAAGCAAAACACCCAAATGATAAAAAGTAACGAAAACCCCATATCTTAAAAAGGCATTAGTAAATCTACATCTAATCTTATAAAAGAATCCAACTTTTATACAACAGGGAGAGAAAAAGAGCTCACGCGAGATGAATCAACTGTTTAGTGAAGAAGTGACTGCTCTAAACAAGGAACATCATGAGTAATATTAGAAAAGCACAATATTTTTCAGACCAAAATTCTGGAAAATCTAGATCTACTTACTTTTTAGAACAATGGGATTGAATAAACCAATCGCGTATTATCATCCAATACAAGTCACAAACTATAGCTTTGTTAAAAGTTTAAATATAAAATAAGCAGTCAAAAGTTTTTACTTCTTTTCAACATAAATTATTTTTAGGAAAGATAAATATTATTTAAGAAACGACAAGAAGAACGGGTGTTATAAGAATTCAAAAACAAAAAGTGAAGGACCTTGTTTGCTTACTTCTTAACAAAATATGCACTGTAAGTAATATCTAAAAATAATATAATAATACAATCTAGAAAGATAAAGCAAAATTATGAATAGCTTTTTTAAGGATTATTGACACAATCAACTATTTGTTGGACGTCTATTTTCACTATATGAAATTAAGAGAAATTTCATATACTAAATAAAAATAATTATATCATCAAATAGCATTTTGTACAACTCGAAAGTTCTGACTAAAGGGTTGCTGGGATAACAAGAACCATCAACGATGCGAAGGAGTAAATCTTTACGAGAACTTTAAGATATAAAAAGAAGAGTGTACTAAATAAGATTTCAGGCATGCTACTTGAGATATAAGCTTTTTTTTTTAATGTACATTAACTCTCAAGTTCTGTCTTTTAAAGTTATAAGTTGACTAATTATTAAAATTGTTGGAATACTAATAATAAAAAGTTAAAAACTATTAATTAAAATTGACATCTCAAATATCTATTTATAAGGTAATAAAAGAGATTTATGTAAAATTAATTTAAAATAAACACATTTTTCAGTCATTGTAATAATTATATCACATTTAATAATTTTTAAAAAATAATTTTTTAAAATAATTTTAAATATAATAATTATTCTAAAAATCTATATTCAACTATGTTTTAAAATGAAATAATAATTAGTCGTAATTTTTTTAAAAAAATTCTAACACGTCTCCAAAGTTCTTCTGAAACCCAAAAGCAGAACAAGTTGGCCCAATAAGACAGTCACTTAAACATGAGAAAGCCCTAAAGCCATTTGACGTATCGCAACAGTAAAAGCACACAGCGGCAGAACCTGCAACATTTATGGCGAGTTGAAGTTCAGGTGCTTAGACATCAAGCCTATAGAAGCAAACAGAGGGTCCCTTTGTTTGTAGAAAACAGGAAGCCGATGTATCAAAAGGGATAGCTCAGAAAATCCATGTCCTTCTTCTTGAGTGGAATATGATAGAATCTGATTCCTTACGGTAAAAACTATCACTAATTACAAAACAATCAAAGAATAATTAGATCTATTGCGAAAATATACTTAGATCTATGAGAGCAACATGATTCTTGACTCATGTGGTTATCCGTTTTTAAGTTAATGTGTTCGTCTGTTTTCTCTCAAACACTATCTCTCCTCTGACTAATGAAATATCATAAAAACAATTATTTATACGACTTGGGGATCATAACTCTAATTTCTTATTTAATTAGTTTTATTACAATTTTAACACATTATAAAATAGAAATAATACTATCGGATCTCTGCACATTAAAATATATACTTTATTAGATGCAAATAGCTCAAAGCCTTTAACCTTAATAGATCACTTTAACCGGGCTCAACTTTAAGATAACTCATAATATTAGACATGTCAATTTCGGCTCGGCCTGGCCCGAGTTTGGTGGGTCGTGGGCGGGCCTCAGGCCGACCATGGTCTACCCGTGTTGGCCACGGCCCGGCCCGGCCCGACCCGCGGTCAGATAAAACAGCGTCGTTTTGTCCAAAACGACAAATGCGTACCCACACGTTGGATTAAATCCAACAATCTCCCACTTGGGTCATATATATATATATATATACCCAAGTGAAAGATTGTGGGATTTATATATAATATTCCTTTAATTGTATATCATGCCATAACTTTATGATCTCAAAATTTGCTATCACTATCAAATACATCTTTAATCAATCTCGTTCATCAATTATAATAATATAGGATTAAAGCGGTTTTCATTATACGCATATCATAGTTAAACCCATCAATGGTCACTTATGCCAATATAATTGAACAACATAAATTAAGCATGGATGTGTAGTATGACAATTACATGTAATGTGATCTTAACATGCCTACTTCCAATTAGTCCAAATTCCTTATTCCTTAATGAGATCAATCAAATAAACTTTAAGGTTAAAATAAATCATAAGAATGTCTATAACTAAAAATCATTCGAAATAACAAACTCCCACTAAAATGACATATCTTCAATAGATACAACACCCATGTGAGCGACATGCTCATGAAAGACCTTGGGTGGTAATCCCTTAATAAGCGGATCCACAATCATGGAGTTTGTCCCAATATGTTCAAGAGACATTTTACCATCTTGAACTCTTTCTTTGATAACTAGGAACTTGAGGTCTATATGCTACGACTTCGTTGAGCTCCTATTGTTATTGGAGCATAGCACTACTGAATTATTTTCATAAAACAACTTTAATGTTCTTTCAATACCATCTACAATGCGCGGTCTAGTAACAAAATTCTGCAGCCATATTCCATGATTGGATTCCTCATAACATGTTATAAACTCCGCCGCTATAGTGGAAGAAGCTATGAGTGTCTGATTAGTACTCCTCCAAGAAATAACTCATCTAGCTAGAAGGTAAATATAACCCAATGTGGATCTCCGACTATCTTAGCATCCAGCGAAATCATAATCAGAATGCCCAATGATCCCTAGCAGATCCGACTTCTTGTATTTGGGCATGCAATCTTTTGTTCTCTGCAAGTACCGTATAACTCGTTTGGCTGCTCTTCAATGATCCATTCCAGGATTGCTTAAGTATCTGCCCAGTATTCCAACAATATACACAATATCTGGATTCGTACATACTTGAGCATACATTAGACTCCCTACTATTGAAACATAAGGAATCTTCTGCATTTCTTTATTTTCAAACTCATTCTTAGGGCATTGGCTGAGACTAAACTTGTCTCCCTTAGTAACGGGAGTGTCACCTGGTTTATAATCCTGCATGTCAAACTTTTTAAGAATTTTCTCAATATATTTCTTTTGTGATAAACCAAGTATACACCGAGAGCGATCTTGGTGTATTTATATCACTAATACAAAAAAGGTGTCACCAAGATCTTTCATGTCAAATTTCTTTGTCAGAAAGCTCTTGGTTTTGTGCAATAAACCTATATCATTGCTTGCAATCAGTATGTCATCAACATATAAAACCAGAAAAATAAACTTACTCTCACTGAACTTGTGATATATATAATCATCAACTGCATTCAATTCAAAACCAAATGAAAGAGTAAATTGATGAAATTTGTAATACCATTGACGGAAAGCTTACATGAGCCCATAGATGGATTTCTTTAATTTGCAAACCATTTGATTTGGGTCTCCTGACACAAAGTTTTCTGATTGCACCATATAGATTGTCTCATCAATGTCACCATTGAGAAGCCCAGTATTTACATCCATCTGATGCAACTCAAGGTTGAAATGTGCCACAAGTGCCACTATAGCTCTAAAAGAGTCTTTCGATGAAACCGGAGAGAAAGTCTCTTTATAATCAATGCCTTCGTTCTGTGTAAAGCCTTAGGTAACTAGACGAGCCTTATATCTCTCTATATTTCCCTTCAAATCCCTTTTGGTTTTAAATATCCATTTGTAACTGATGGGTTTCGCATCTTCAAGCAATGAGACAATATCCCAAACATCATTGTCTTTCATGGACTTTGTCTCCTCGTTCACGTCATCAATATACTTTTGAGAGTTAGAACTTTGCATGGCCTGAGGAAAGTTGATTGGATCATGTTCTACAACGCCAATGTCAACATCATGTTCTTGGAGAAATATGTTGTAATCATCTGGAATCACACTTTTCCTTTCTCTAGTGGATCGCCTTAATGACACTAATTCTTGAGGTTGGTGAGTTTATTCTTCTGGAATAAATTCTATAAGCTGCACAAGGGGTTCCTTAACATTGTCTTGTTCTGAATTTGTTACTTCGACAACATCAGGAATAAAATCCATATCATTGTCAAAAACAACTAGAAAAATATTAACATATTCCTCTTCAAAAACAATGCCTCTCATGTTATCTCCCCTCCCAAACTCAACATCCTCAAAGAATCAAGCATTTCCTGAAATTGACTTTACATTGGGATCATAAAACTTGTAACCCCTAGACTTTTCGGAGTATCTAACAAAATGGCAACTAACAATTTTGGAATCCAGTTTCTTTTCATTTGGCTTATATGGCCTTATCTCAGCTGGACAACTCCAAATGTGTAAGTGATTCAAATTGGGCCTTTTGCCCGTCCAAAACTCATAAGGGGTTTTGATAATTGCTTTAATTGGAACCTTATTAAGTATGTAAGCTACAATCTTTAATGCTTCTCCCCAAAGAGATTCTAGTAAAGTAGAATGACTAATCATACTCTTTACCATATCCTTCAATGTTCTGTTTCACCTTTTAGCAACACCATTCATGCTAGGACATCCTGGCATAGTGTACTGTAGGACAATACCGCACTCTTTAAGGAACTTAGCAAATGGTCCTGGACGTTTTTCACTTGATTTGTCATATCTACTATAGTATTCACCACTACGGTCAGATCTAACATTTTTATTCTTTTGTTGAGTTGATTTTTAACCTGAGCCTTATAGTTTTTGAATATGTCCAGAGACTGGGACTTCTTATGAATGAGATACAAGTAGCCATAACAAGAGAAATCGTCTATGAACGTAATAAAATATTACTAACCATTTCATGAAGTTGTAGGGAATAGCCCACAAATGTCTGTATATATGAGTTCTAAGACGTCCATAACCCTGTTGGCACCTGATTTTCTTATGTTTGTCTGTTTTCCCTTAATACAATTAACACAAATTTCAAAGTTTACAATATCAAGGGGATCAATAATTTTATCAAATACAAGACGTTCAATTCTTTGCTTAGACATATGCCCTAAATGCTTATGCCATAATGAAGCAGAATTCTCATTGGTTAATTTTTGCTTTATACCTCTACATACATGCAAAGTTTCATTATATGAGGCAATCTTTTTAATCAAATATAGGTTATCAATAAATGACAAAAAACCGGTACCAACAAGTATTGAATCTTGAAAAACACTAAATTGACCATTTCCAAATGAACAAGATTAACGAAATTTGTCTAATGCAGAACTAAATTTTGTCTAAATGACGGTATAACATAAGTCTCATTCAAATCCAAATAATAACCGGTCTTTAACAATATCCTAAAATTTCCAATAGCCTCAACTTTTACCGCTTTACCATCGCCCACATAGATGTATCTTTCACCATCAATTGGCTTTTGGTAGCTCAGGCAACCCTGCACAGACACACTGAAGTGAGTAGCAGCACCATAATCTAGCCACCAAGTATGTATAAGTATCAAAGTTAAATTAACCTCAGAACAAACCAAAGTAAGAAAAGTATCTTTCTTTGCACTCCATGAGTGATATTTGGTACAATCCTTTTTCTTGTGTACAGTACTTTCACCAAAAAATAGGCAAAAGGCTTATCCTATTGCTTCTGTTGTTTCTTTTGTGGTGCGACACCTGTAGCTTCCTTACCCTTCTTTCTTTTCAAGTTCTTGTCCTTTGAGATAGTTACCAAATGAGCACTCTTTGTCTTCACTTGCTTTAGCCTTTCCTCTTCTTGCACACAATGAAAAATGAGCTCATTTAGTGTCCAAGTCTACTTTTGACAGTTGTAGCTAACCTTAAATTGACAAAATTGTGTAAGAAGAGATATCAAAACTAAATGCACAAGAAAGTCCTCAGACAACTCTAACTTTAGTGCCTTTAGTTTTGAAGCAAGATGCGACATCTCGAAGATGTACTCCCTTATGTTTCTTTTTCCCTTATACCTCACTGAAATGAGATTTGCTAAAATCGTACTTGTTTCATCCTTTTCGCTCTTGGCAAACCTCTTTTTGATTTCCTTAAGGTAATCTTTGGCAGTAGTTACCCCTTTGGACATAGTATCCCTGAATATTTCTGGAATAGCATGCTTTATGATCATAAGACTCATGTGATTTGAATGTTCCTACCTTTCCATGTCCCTCTTATCATTAGAGGAACTGTCAGCCGTAAGATCAGTAGGTTGTTCAATCCTTAATGCAAGGTCCAAATTCATGACACCGAGAACAATCATAACATTCTCTTTCCATGCCTTAAAGTTTATGTCGTTAAGCACGGGAATGGAATGAATGCTGGCAGTAATAGTAGAAGCAGAAGTAGCAACTGTACAGAGAACAAAACAACCAACAAACAAGCTCACATAAATTTCACATAATCATATAAAATCAAATAATGGTATATCCCATCACAAGATACCTAGCACAACATTAATATTTAGTCTTTGGACATAAATATTAACTTGCAAGTACGATTCGGTGTAGTAATCAAATATTGACAATAAAAAAAGTCAAACAATTAACCTTTCTTTGGACCGATTAATTGTTCATATAGCTAACCTCATAATTGTCACATATTTATCACCACAAGTATACATATATTTTGGCCAAAATATTGACCTTCCTTTAGGCCGATCAATACTTGCATGATACACATACACAACCATCTTAATATTATAAAATAAATTAATTTACACAACAGAGGCTACTTTAGAAGCATGTTGTTTCAATCAATTTATTTCACAATATTAATAAAAGATCAATTATACAAATATTTGAACATACTTTTAATAATCAATTCGAACGTTGAGTATCTTAACCTTAATTAACCGAATTCAATTTTCATACAAGAACATAAACTAAAGGCATGTCTTATTGATTTATGTCAAAACCGCATATACCAAAATATCATGTATAAATCGAATATAAAATTTGTAGAAATAACTGAATATACAGGTTGACCAAATATCTCATTTATTTCTAAAATAGGTTTTACGCCTAACTCCATAGAAACAGAAATTATAATTTATAATTAAAAAATTTTGGTTCCAAATCCTAAAGCACGTAACATGTATATAGAGCTGTAAAATTGTTTCTGTCTGCGTCCAAATTGTAAAACACGTTGCATGTATATATCTTTAAAAATTGGTTCTGTCGTTGTCATCTTAAAGAATAAAACAGAAACGTGAAGAACATGGATAAAGATTAAAGACAACCACTGAAAATAATCATCTTCTGTTTCGGTGGTTTTCTCCTTTTTTGCTTAAGTCAAAAAACTGAACTCATGATTTAACCGAAACATAAACAGATGTATATGCCAAATAATTAGAGAAATGGAAGATATTTCTACCATATGGAAGATAAATAATTAAAAAATTCTTAATGATCTAATATGAAAAAGCTTTGATATCACTTGATAGAATCTGATTCCTTACGGTAAAAATCGTTAGCAATCACAAAATAATCATATCAAATCATTAAGAGTATTTAGATTTATTGCGGAAGCATACTTCGATTTATGAGAACAACATGATTCTTGAGTCTTGTAGTTATCCGTTTTCTAAGTCATTATGTACGTTTGTTTTTTCTCAAGAACCATTTCTCCTTTGACTGATGAGATATAAAAAAAAACAATTGTTCATATAACTTGGAGACCATAACCCTAATTTCTTATATAATTGGCCTTATTTTTATTTTAACCCATCATAAAATAGAAATAAAACTATTAAGTCTCTACATATAAAAATCCATACTTTATTAGATGTCAAATAGCACAAAGCCTTTAATGTTAATAGATCATTTTAACCGGGCTTAACTTTATAATAACTCATAATATACAATTAATTATGTATATACCAATCCAACATCTTTATTTGGAACACTTCTGTAAAAAGATATACGTAAGATATCAAATATAGTTATAAATGTATTAAACAACTGATTAAAAACTTACCTAGAATGGTGTTCACTAACATGCTGCTGCAAAAGTTTTAAATGAAAGGATATGTATCGGCTCAGTTTCTTCATTAACTCATCATCATCATGAGAGCAGCTTCTATCGTTGCCTTGATTATGTTACAGCTGCTTGTTTCTATTGTTTTTTCTTCTTCCGACCAGTCACTTACATCGTATCTCTAAAAAATTATATATTGGCTGATATGGTGTTGTAAGTTACTATAGGAAAAAGGAAGATGTATATCGAGGGTGTAATATTATTTCATATATTGAAACAGTACAAAATGTTTGTATACTGTAGGAAAAAGGAAGAAATATATTGAGGGTGTAATATTATTTCATATATTGAAACAGTACATAATGTTTGTATATTATTTTGAACTTTTTAAAACTGGTTTGTTACATCGGAGAGAACAATTCTTCTAACAACCTATAACTGACTGTAAAGTCCTCGACGTCGTTTGCATGCGTTCATGAAACCATGTAACCAACACCCCTCCTCAAGATGAAGTACATTGAAACAACTTCATCTTGGCTAATGCTGATTGCATCTGTGCAGAAGTTAATGGTTTGATAAGTAGGTCAGCTATTTGGCTGGCAGAAGAAATATAAGGTGTGCTAATAAAACCTGAAGCCAAATTCTCCCTTACAATATGACAATCGATATCAAGTGTTTCATACATTCATAAAACACCGGATTGGCTGCAATGTGACTAGCAGCTTGATTGTCACAGAACAAAGGTATAGGTAAAGTTGACGTGATCTTGAACTCACCAAGAAGATAGGCCAACCACTTCAATTCACAGGACGTTGTAGCCATCACACGATATTCAGCCTCTGTCGAGCTTTTGCTGACGGTATTTTGCTTCTTTGATTTCCATGAGATCAATGATTTTCTAAGAAAAACACAGTATCCCGTCACTGAACGTGGAGTAATTTTGTAGCTTCCCCAATTGGAGTCACAATATGCTTGCAAGTCATAAGTATTATTAGTGTAGAACAACCCCATAGTGTCGGTGCCCTTCAAATACTCAACAATATGCAAAGCTGTATCCATCTGAACTTTTATGGGAACACTCATGTATTGGCTTAACTGTTGAGTTACAAATGAGATATCAAGTCTTGTAAAACCTAGATATAGCAACTTTCAAACCAAACTTCGGTACTCGTCAGGGTTGGTATACAATTCGGAATTGTACCCCTGAAGGAAAAGGGTTAGCCACGGGTTGCGCATTTGACAATCCTGTTGTTTGTACTGAATCTCGTATGTATTTTGTTTGTAAAATCAACATCCCCTGTTGTGATCGGGCTAGTTCAATTCCCAAGAAAAACTTGGCATCTCCTATGTCTTTGATAGTGAAACAATCATTCAGAATGTGAAATTCAGCAATTGTTTCACATTCTGAATGAGCTGAACAGAGGTTCCCATGATAAGTATATCGTCAACATATACGATGAGAGCTACGAAATCTGTTGACATATTTTTGGTGAAGAGGCAATAGTCATGTATGGATTTTACAAAACCCATCTGCATAAGCTTATCGGTGAAAACCTTATTCCATTGTCTTTCCGCTTACTTTAAACCGTATAAAGATTTTGAGAGCTTACACACCTGATTCTTACGAGCTTCAGTGTAGCCGTCTGGATGTAGCATATAAATCTCTTCGTCAATTGTCCCATGCAAGTAAGCGTTATTGATGTCAATTTGGTGTAATGGCCAACGTTTGGCTGCCACTATTGCTAAAATCATTCGGACTGTAAGTACTTTGCAACAGAGGAAAAGCTATCATGGTAATCAGCTACAAATTCTTGATCATAACCCTGAGCTACTAACCTGGCTTTTTAGCAAGAGACTGACCCATCGGGAGCATATTTAACTCTGAACACCCAATTAGATGTTATCGCTTTCTTCCCTTCTGGTAAGGAAACTAGCTACCAGGTCCAGTTCTTCTCCAAAGCATCCAGCTCCTCTTGCATCTTCCTGATCCAGTTAGGGTTTGCCTTCGCTTCATGATAGGTTCTTGGTTCATGAATCTTCGCGATATTAGCAAGGAAGGCCGAATGATTATCTGTGTATTGGAAAATATCTGTAGAAGTGTTAGCACTAATATGACTAACAACAAAATCAGATAGCTATGTCAGTGGCTTGCTTGGTCTAGTTGAGTGTCTGTGCACAACATCGTGAGTGATGGGTTGCTGCGGCAATTGCCTCTCAACTGAAGAACTACTGTTTTCTGTAGTTTGGGAATTTATATGAGATGATTCCGGAACTTGGAAATCATGGAAATCAACTTCTTCAGTGGGTTCTAGATATGAAGACCTTTACAATGGATCTGCGTTAAAGCTATTGGACAAAACATTAGCTGGTTGATAATCATTCTCCTTTCGGTGAAAGTGAGAACAACTGGACTGATAAAGGAATTGATCCTCGTAGAATTTTACATCTCGGGACACATTGATCTGATGTGTGTCAATATTGTACATCTTCCACCCCTTTCGTCCAGGAGATCCTCGCACGTATATTCCTGGAAATGACCTGTTATCAAACTTGTCTTTACGTGGATTAGTGTTTAACACATATCCTAAGCAACCGAAAACCTTAAACTGATCATAATCCGGGATTTTTTTATACAGAACCTAGTGTGGACTTCTCCAGCTTAACACCTTCATTGGTGAGACATTGAGTAAGTAAGTGGCATGGAGTAAAGCTTCACCCCAGAATTTTGCTAGCATGTTAGATTGTTTTAATAAAGCTTTAACAGTAGCAACGAGGGTCCTATGTCGTCTTTCAACAACCCCATTGTAACACCCCATTATCCTAGAGTACGCATCGGGACTCCCGAAGGTCATTCCGATACATAACCTAAGATAAGGGAGCGCTACGTGCACTCACTCTAATCTATTCCAAAATGACCAAAATACCCTTCCCATAAGTGAGGGTAGACATGGCAATGGGCCGGGCCGGGCCGGG
>JANZXR010000003.1:31971099-32016986 GCA_027575705.1 Erythroxylum echinodendron
TTTTTGTAGAATTAAATATCTAAACTCTAAATTCCTATCAAAATATTCATACCCTTATAAATTTTTTAAAGACATGTCCTTATAAGTTATTTTACACATAAACAACCAATACTAAACAGTTAATTTTGCCAAACATCTCTAACAAACAGCTAATACAATCTGCTGGTCAAATCAGCTGATACAATCAGCTATTAGTTAACAGCTGATAGAATCAGCTAACAGCTAATACAATCAGTTAACTGCCAAACAGGGCCTAAGCGTAACTATGGCCTTGTTGGCCTATCTTCTGCTTACTCGTGAGAAATACAAGCTATTTGATTGGTAGTGATCAGTGGACATTAATTGCAGTTTGCTTTTACTACCAAGATGACGCTGCCTCGGAGTGAAGACGTGCCAGGTTACCCTTGGGGGCAATTTTGTCAAGCCAACACCTACACTCCTCTCCTCCTCTTTTCCCGCCTTCTTACCGTTACTTTCCAGCTTTCCTACCTGCCAGCACTGGTTTTTTCTCTTTCTAACTCTGTACCCTGAACATGCAGACTACCTCTGACGCTACCCCTGGTGAATTTCCACCTTTTCCCTCCTCCAAATTCACCTCTCCTCCACCACCGCCTCTCAACCAACATCACCACCATCACGTCACCTCTGCCCAGCCCCACCACTAACACATTTTCTGCACCACCTACCAGAGATGACCTCCCCTCTCTGTCCGCTCAACCCTCACCCTCACCCTCCTCACATTTCACAGTGCCACCCACAAATTCAAACACCAACTCTGACCAAAAAGCCTTGCCTCCTACGCAGAACAAAGCTGGAAGCAGGTCGTCGGTGATCACCTTGCTTCCAAACTCAACTACAACCCTCCCAAAGAAATCTATGGTAAGCTTATTGTATGTCCCGAGCTAAAGATATTGGAAGAAGGAGCCCGTAGTTGGGAAGCTACCTTGGCTTCTTTTTTGACAACTGACCTCCCTTTCCCCTTATCCATCGTTGGGGCATAACTGGAAAAACAAAGGATTAACTGATGTTCTGCTGTCGGAAGATAACCTCATTCTCTTTACATTTTCGAGCACTTCAGAGGCTCACAGAATCCTGGAGGATTGCCCTTGGCACTATGGAAATCAACCCCTATTCTTGCAAAAGTGGTAGCCCAGCCTCAACCTTGAATCCCTTAAGATACAAAGCGTCTCCATTTGGATCAACTTTCACAAGGTTCCCCTCGAATACTGGACAACGCAAGGTTTGAGCTCGCTTGCTAGTTTTGTTGGTAAGCCCATTTGCTTCGATGAACATACAGCTAGGGAACGACGTATTGGGTATGCCCGTGTCTGTGTGAATGTGGAACTTGCAAAAGAGCTTCCTAGCGAAATCCCTGTCATGAGACTTGGTGAAGGGAACAAATTGAGGGAAGACCACGTTGGAAACCTCCCTCTCAACACCCTGGGAAGTTTGGAAAGTCACAGGAAGAATGTTTACAACAGGTACCTATGAAGAGTTAATGAGTAACGAGCCCACTGAACAAAAAGAGGCCGATTCCTTGATGGAGGTGTCCTATACTGATGGCCTGGCAGTGTCTTTTTTTTTAGAAGTAGATGGCCTTGCAGTGTTGGCTAACACAATGCACGCAGAAATGACACCTATGAGACAACCTGGTCAAGCTCCTTGACCAATCCTTAATAAGTCCACAACTCCAGAACATCAGGGTAATTCTCCTGGTACTACACGGGCTACACACCAGAACTCCCCCTGTATTCCTATCTCCAAAGACATTGTCACTAGCCATCCCAATGTAGTCACAACTCACGAAGATGTAGCTACTACTGACACCCCATTGGGTCCTAATTATACTCCTATTGCACCCAACTTCAATCCCTCAGAGGAAGATCCTGGCACCCCCAACGCAGAGACACCACTCTCTGAGGGTGATGCATCCTCCACTCTCTTTATCGACATTAATGGCAACAATAAAGCAGAGCCATTCCAAACTGTGAAGTGCAGAAGGTCCCATCGGAGCAGGCGGAAAGGCTCCAAATACAATCATTGATATGTCGATTTTATCTTGGAGTGTTAGAGGGCTCAAATGCCCAAAAAAGTAAGCTTTACGGGATTTTGTTAAGAGGGAAAACCTCAAATTATAGGATTATTAGAAACAAAAATAAAGGCTGAGTATTTTTACCAGTTGCAGATGTTAGGACCCCAATGGAGCCTTCTCTCCAACCATGATCAGCATACATTCGGTAGAATAATAATCTGCTATAGGAAGGATGTTCTTCGAGCAACTATTCTACACATGACGGAGTGTAGGAAAAGGCAGAAATATATCGATGGTGTAATATTATTTCATATGTTGAAACAGTATAGAATGTTTGTATTTATAGCTACTGAAAGCTAAGTTGAGGAGGAAAAGAAAAATATTTTGAACTTTTTAAAATTGGTTTGTTACATCGAGAACAATCCTTCTAACAACCTATAACTGACTGTGGCGCCCTTGACGCTGTCTGCATGCGTTCATGAAGCCATATAAGCAACACCCCTTCCTCAAGATGAAGTACATTGAAACAACTTCATCTTGGCTAACGGTAATTGCATATGCGCAGAAGTTAATGGTTTGGTAAGTAGGTCAGTGATTTGGCTGGCACAAGAGATATAAGGTGTGCTAATAAAACTAGAAGCCAAATGCTCCCTTACAATATGACAGTCGATATCAACGTGTTTCATACGTTCATGAAACACCGGATTGGCTGCAATGTTAATAGCAGCTTGATTGTCATAGAACAGAGGTATAGGTAAAGTTGACGTGATCTTGAACTCACCAAGAAGATAAGCCAACCACTTCAATTCACAGGATGTTGTAGCCATTGCACGATATTCGGCCTCTGCTGAACTTTTGCTTACGGTATTTTGCTTCTTTGATTTCCATGAGATCAACGATTTTCCCAGAAAAACACAGTATCTTGTCACTGAACGTCGAGTAATTTTGTAGCTTCCCCAATCGGAATCACAATATGCTTGCAAGTCATAAGTATTATCAGCTGCGTAGAACAACCCTATAGTGTCAGTACCCTTCAAATATTTAACAACATGCAAAGCTGTATCCATCTGAAGTTTTGTGGGAGCACTCATGTATTGGCTTAACTATTGAGTTACGAATGAGATATCAGGTCTTGTAAAACCTAGATATAGCAACTTTCCCACCGAACTTTGGTACCTGTCTGGGTTGGTATACAATTCGGAATCAGCAGCCAATTATACCCCTGAAGGAAATGGGTTAGCCACGGGTTATGCATGTAACAATCCTACTATTTGTACTAAATCTCGTATGTATTTTGTTTGTGAAATCAACATCCCTTGCTGTGATCTGGCTAGTTCAATTCCTAGGAAAAACTTGGCCTCTCCCATGTCTTTGATAGTGAAACAATCATTCAGCAATTGCTTCACATTATGAATAAGCTGAACAGAGGTGCCTGTGATAAGTATATCGTCAACATATACGATGAGAGCTACGAAATCTGTTGACGTATTTTTGGTGAAGAGGCAATAGTCATGTATGGATTTTACAAAACTCATTTGCAGAAGCTTGTCGGTGAAGACCTTATTCCATTGTCTTCCCGCTTGCTTTAAACCGTATAAGGATTTTGAGAGCTTACACACCTGATTCTTACGAGCTTTGGTGTAGCCGTTCGGTGGAAGCATATAAATTTCTTCGTCAATTGTCCCATGCAAGTAAGCGTTATTGACGTCAATCTGGTGTAATGGCCAGCGTTTGGCTGCCACTATTGCTAAAATCATTCGGACTGTAACTACCTTGGCAACAGGGGAAAAGCTATCATGGTAATCAACTCCAAATTCTTGACCATAACCCCGCGCTACTAACTTGGATTTGTAGTGAGAGACTAACCCATCAGGAGCATATTTAACTCTGAACACCCATTTAGATGTTATCGCTTTCTTCCCTTCTGGTAATGGAACTAGCTGCCAGGTTTGGTTCTTCTCCAAAGCATCCAGCTCCTCTTGCATCGTTTTGATCCAGTTAGGATCTGCCTTCGCTTCATGATAGGTTCTTGGTTCATGAATCTTCACGATGTTAGCAAGGAAGGTCGAATGATCATCTGTGTATTGGAAAATATCTGCAGAAGTGTTAACACTAATCTGATTAACAACAAAATCAGATAGCCATGTTGGTGGCTTGCTCGGTCTGGTTGAATGTCTGCGTACAACTTTGTGAGTGATGGGCTGCTGCGGCAATTGCCTCTCAACTGAAAAGTTGTTGTTTTCTACTGGTTGGGAATTTATATGAGATAATTCTGGAACTTGGAAATCAGGGAAATCAACTTCTTCAGTGGGTGCTGGACATGCAGACCTTTTCAATGGATCTGCGTTAAAGCTATTTGGCAAAACAGTAGATGGTTGATAATCATTCTCCGTTTGGTGAAAGTGAGAACAGCTGGACTGATAAGGGAATTGATCCTCGTAGAATGTTACATCTCGGGATACACTGATCTGATGTGTGTCAATATTGTACATCATCCACCCCTTTTGTCCAAGAGATCCTCTTACATATATTCCTGGAAATGACCTGTTATCAAACTTGTCTTTACGTGGATTAGTGTTCAACATATATCCTAAGCAACCGAAAACCTTAAACTGATCATAATCAGGGATTTTTTGATACAAAACTTGATGTGGACTTCTTCAGCTTAACACCTTCGTTGGTGAGACATTGAGTAAACGAGTGGCATGGAGTAAAGCTTCACCCCAAAACTTTGTTGGCATGTTAGATTGCTTTAATAAAGCTCTAGCAGTAGCAACGAGGGTCCTATGTCGTCTTTCAATAACCCCATTTTGCTGCGGAGTATACGAACATGTCTTCTGATGAATCACTCCATGGTTACGTAAGAGAAGTTGCATGTTATGCCTAGTGAATTCTGTGCCATTATCGCCTCTAATCATCATCACATGTGTATCAAATTGTGTGTGAACCATTTTAATAAACCCTTCAATTAACTGGACAACTTGATCCTTGCTTCGAAACAAAATTGTCCATATAGCTCGTGTAAAGTCATCCACAATGGTTAACATGTAACTATCACCAGTTAAAGATTTCTTTTTTTATGGTCCCCAGCAATCAATATGCAACAACTCAAAAGGTTTCTGTGATTGAATTCTGCTGTTACAAAAGGATTTTCTTGTTTGTTTTGCCTTGTGACAAATATTGCAAGCAACCATCTGATTTAAATAAGAAAACTTAGACACACGCTGTAATTTCTCCTTGGACATGTGTCCTAAACATTTATGCCAAAGCTCAATACTACTTTCTTGATTATTGCTTACAGAAAAAATAGAATAAGAGCTGCTGCTAAATTGCTGCAATACTCAAGAATCAAAAGAAGATTGATTGATGCAATATAAGCCATTGATCAAACTTCCTACAGCTACCACTTTCTCACAGTTCTGGTCCTGCAAAACGCAATGCTTAGGTAAGAAATAAACACGCAAGCATTAATCCTTGAGCAATTTGCTGACTGATAACAAGTTGTGCTTAAACTGTGGCATGTAAAGTACTTGTGTTATCTTGAATTCTGGACTGAAAACCACATCTTCAATATAAGTCACAGTTTTAATCGAGCCATCTGGTAAGTATACACGCTTGGGAAAATGCAATTTCTCAATATTTTTCATATGAGATATGGAATTACTCATATGTGTTGTTGCCCCTGAATCTATAGCCCATGGCTCAAGACTGATAAAATTAGATATGAAATGTGACTTACCTGCGTATGCTCCTACAAATGTCATAAGTTCTGCACCATCTGAACCACAATCCTGTATTATTTTCCCTTTCAAAAATTTTTGAATCTCTTTCTATACCAGCATCTGTATATCTTGGTCAGGAGCTTGCTCTACGTGTAGCTCTGAATCGGATTCTTCCAGTGGTGTTGGTGCCTCATGAGTCATGTTTGCTTGTACTGCAAATTTTCCAGGTTTGGTGACCTTCCTACCTTTATACCAGTCGGGGTAACCATTCAGTTTGAAGCAGTCGGATCGTTCATGTCCTCCCTTCTTACAAAACATGCAATACTTGTCTTCTTTGTTCTTACTTGCTTTACCAGTTCTCTTTACATTATTGCTGTCAAAATGATTGTTCTGAGATCTGGTAGTGAAGGCAGTAGTGTTAACGAAATCATTTTGTGTGTCCAAAACTACATCTCTCTGTTTTTCAATTTTTAGAAGCATCGAATAGGCTTTGTTTATTGATGGAAGAGGATCCATAAGTAAAATTTGATCTCTAACATTATCAAACTCTGCATTTAAGCCTGAAAGAAACTGCATGAGTTGCTCCTCTTGATAGATCTTCTGTGCTATAGCTCGAGAACCTCCACATCTGCATACTATCGTAGGCTTTAGCACTGCATACTCATCCCACATTCTTTTTATTTTGTTGAAAAAATCCAGTATGGATAAAGTTCCTTGTTGTGACGCACAAATCTCTCTTCAAATATGAAAAATAAGTGGACCATTACTTTCTTCATATCGTTGCTCAATCTCTTTCCACAGCTCCCTAGAAGATGGAGCAAACAAGAAAACAACTGTTAATTCCCTTGACAAAGAATTTATAATCTAGGAGAAAACCAGGCTGTCAGACTCTTTCCACTACGCATACTCCTCGGAGTCAACATCTGGTGCATCATCCTTTAGGATAAAACTGGTTTTCCTTTTTGCACTTAATGCCAGTAACATAGATCTTTTCCATGAAATAAAATTCTTCCCATTTAACACAGAACTTACAAGGATCAAACCTGGATTGTCGTTGTTTGTTAATTCACGACTATACTGTGGTGTCCCTCGATGAACGTCGTCGACATATGGATCTAATCTTTGATCCATAGTTCTATTCCTTTGCTCTTCATTGGATCTGGATCCTTCTTCTTCTTGTGTTTGTAAAGCTTGGACATAGCTCCTCCAGACCATAGCTTATTTAGACGAAACACATAGAAGAAAATAACTACAGGTTAGATCGAGCTCAATGCTCTGATACCATGTAGGAAAAAGGAAGAAATATATCGAGGGTTTAATATTATTTCATATATTGAAACAGTACAGAATGTTTGTATATATAGCTACCGAAAACTAAGTTAAGCGGGAAAAGAAAAATATTATGAACTTTTTAAAACTGGTTTGTTACATCGAAGAGAACAATTCTTCTAAAAACCTATAACTGACTGTAGCGCCCTTGTCGTCGTCTGCATGCATTCATGAAACCATGTAACTAACAGTTACTGTCGTTACTGCAACCCATTCCACATGTATCATGAACTTGGACACACTGGGTTTAAAATGCCAAGGTTTTAACAACTAACAATAGTTGTAGTGACTTAAGTGTGCATAAGTTGAAAGCCATTACAAAGTGATGAATATAGACGAAGATAAGAAATTTTGGTTTAACAAATATTAGGCATTTGATCATATTTTGCAAAAATAGAACTTTTGTGCATTTTAAACCCAAAATAAAAAATAAAAAACATGTTTGCAATAATGACAAAGTGTATCAATTTTCAAGTATTGTTAGTAGAAATTTCATATATTAAATAAAAATAATTATATAATCTAATAGAATTTTATGCATTTTGGTTGATACGTAAATAATAAAATTTATTGTAAAAAAAATCTCAAATTTTGTTCAATTTTATAATTATAACATGAACTTCAAAACGTGATAATAAAATATTCAAATTTTTAATTTTTTTCAATTATAACCTAGCAATAATCTTTCCATTAAGTTCACTAACGTAGCTTGTCATGTGTCCAGAAACACTTTTAATATACTTTAGCCTGAATTAAGAGAATAAATGCAGATTAAGAAAACAACGATGTTTTATCACAACAATAAATTGAAGAAGATGAATCCCTAATTTAAAGAATTCGCCCTCTTCGTTCTGTATCACTCCCTTCTTTTTAAGTTATCTAATTGTTTTGGCAACATCCTCAACCTCTGAGTGCCCCAACCTCGTCTCTTCGTTATCTATTTATTTTGGCAACACCTTCAACCTCCCGATACCTCAAGCTACTCTCGTTTAGTACTCACTCCCTTTGCTCTATTTTGAGAAAAGGAGAACCAAAACATATATTCAAAAATGTCCTATCAATGGTACTTTTTACCTTGCAGGGCGCTAATATGTGTCATCTTCATATATGTGACAATGGTGATCTCAAGGGATCGGAGTCGAAAGAGAGATCTCATAATTCTTTCATGCCACTCCACAGTGTATAGTAATAAAGAAACAAGCACAAATGATCCCTATGAAAAGAGACCACAATATTATATAAACATGAAAATATTAAAAAGTTTATAAAAAATAAGCGTCAATTATTTAGATGATTAGTTCTAATTATTTTAACAATAGTTGACTCAAGTTTAATTTTTTCCGAGGGACTATATACTTTGCCCATATTAAAAATTTTAATATAGAATATCTCATATTAACTAAATATGAAAATGTTAAAGAGTTTATAAGTAGTAAAGGTCAACGATCCAAATGACTAGTTCTAGTCATTTTGACAATAGTTAATTTAAGCTCAATTCTTGTTAATAAACTCTACACTTTGCCCATATTAAAAATCCTAATCTAGTATCAAAGCAAGTTTTATCTGAATTATTAATTTCTCGATTGTCCATTTAAAAGTCCAATCTCAATGGTTCAGTCCGATTACCACTGCTCATAGTAAAAATTCTAATATATTTTAACCTCAAACAAGTTGATGCTGGATTCCAAAGAAACAAACTATTTTTGTTCAACTTGCATATGATTTTCATTGACATAAAGGAAAACTATAGGAAAGTAATGTTATGCAAGGTGGCTTTTATCTAAGCTGATATAAAACCAAAGCTTCATCAAACTCCCTCCAACTACATCGTCCGTCACAAGATTCAGAAGCTGCAATTGGAAGCACCAACAAATGGCAATTCAATTAGGGTTCATTTTCTTCAAACGGTGTCATTTTATTGTTGTGATAAAACAACGCCGTTTTCTTAATTTGCATTTCTTTTCTTAATTTAAGATGATGTGTATTAAATTATTAATAATTACTGTTTCTGAACATGTGACAAGTCATGTGAACAAACTTAATGCAAATATTGATGTCAGGTTAAAATTAAAATTTTGAACATTTTATTGCTACATTTTGAAATTTAGGCTGTAATTATAAAATTGAACAAAGATTAATCAAAGTTTGAAATTTTTTTGCAATTAATCCTTTATAAAAATACCTGAAATTAGAAGAATTGTATTAAAATTGTTGAATTACTAATAGTTAAAAATAATATCCCAAATCCCTTTTTATATTATAATAAGAGAGATTTATATTTAATTAATTTAAATTTTACATATTTTGATAATCATATCACGTTTAAAATTTTAAAAAAATCAAATTAAATATAATCATTATTCTAAAAATCTATATTCGAATCTGTTTTTCAGTTATTGGCAAGTTTGAGCCGAGTTGGACCAATCGTCGTTCGTAACTGACAGAAATGAGTTAGTATCGTATGGTCTAAAGCTAAAGAGAAGCACTGACCATGTTTTTGGTCCCATATGTACCACTTCTCCCCTGTATTCTATGTGACACTGAAGCTTCTATGTTTCCTGTCACACTTTCATGCTTTTGGAATCCACCACGGACACTTACACTAACTACCTTAACCGACCTTTTCAGTCCCCTTCTGTTTCACTCACGTAAGAATAAAGAAAACAGCAACCTCAAACCCATGTTCTTGGTGTTTCAGTTCCTGTCAAGCTTTGTTCTTTGCTGCAACCAATTTCCAGCGTACTCAGCCTTTATATGTGAGGTTTCTTACCATAAAGTAAGATATCATGCAGGCCTGTCCTACCAACAAGTATGATTCGTTGTCAAGCTTGTAACAGTACTTACATCCGCCAGTTCCTTTTAACCGTGAACCCTCTCCAGTAAGGAGGCCCTAGCGCGGCAAGGCCCAATGGTTGTTAGCTAGAACAAGCCCGGCAATTAGCTCGAGCTGGGCTGTTGCCATAGTTTTAAAGCGAAACAAATTGTCTGGTAATACCCAGCGGACCACTGGTTGAAATTCAGTGTTCATTGTACACGCCTCCATTCCTGAAAATTATTTCTTAGAATCCAAGCTACGATTCAGCATTGGAAAAGGCAAGAGTTCTGCTTCTTTTTTAGTGCCTGGCCAAACGATGGAGCCATTAGAACCAAAAGAGACTTTTCCCGTCTAGCTTTACAATGCTTCAATGGACTGCTTCTTTTGTGGGGAAAACAACGCACCTTCAATGCACAGCACATGTTTGGTAAACAATATGTGAGCTAATGTAACACATCCATGCCTGCTGCTTTACATGCATTTAGCTAATGGGTAATGCTCCTTTTCCATTTGTTGATGGGGGTTAGTTAGATTTAATATCCTAAAACTTCACACTTTAGATTGATCAAGACAAATGATTAAAAAATAAAACCAATTCGACCGGTTCCACTGTGAAAATTTTGAACTAGTTAACTTTTCTGATTAATTTTCAATTTTCTATTTCTATTAATTAATTTATCAGTTTTTATACACTATTCAGTTTTATAAACAAGAATTCAATTAATTTTCATTTAACTATTTATTTTTCTAATTAAATTTCAAATTCTTTGATAAGTATGGGCAATCTCCTTCAATCATATTTCAAATTATATAATTTTATTCAATCTTTAACAATTTTATAATGGTCTAATACCAATTGAATATTTTAAACCTTAAACTTCTTGTCTTATCAATTTAACTCTCGATCTAATTTTAAAACATTGATTAAGATTGATCTAGTCCAACATGATTTAAAGTTAATGCATTAAATTTAAATTGATTAAATTTTGAGCCAACAGTAGAATTATAGGTCGAATTAACCTAATTTGGATAGTTTAAAACGATATAAATTGGTTTAACAAAATAATATTATTTTAATATAACAAATTAAAACAATGTCATTCTAACGAAACTGAGTTCAAACGGTATCATTTTAGTCAATTATAAGAAGGTGTCACCATTTGGTTTCGATCCAAACTCATTTAGACTAAATTCGAACTAAGGTAAAGGGAACGAATGTAGAATTAATCGTAAGAAAATTTTATTTTTTTTATTAGGTGAGAGGGGAAAAAAATTATGATACCAACCATTGTATCAAAATTGTGCAGGAGTCTCTGGCATTAAGAGTTGCATTTGCATTTGCGGTGCAGTTGAGATAAGCGCTTATTTACCGCAATTTTGAAACACAATTAGATGTTTGGATATGCGGGTAAACAATCGAAAGTTGAAGGAAAATACGATGCCACCGCAGAAACCGATAAATAGAAAGAGGATTGCGGTAAGAAAGTACTTCTGCGGTATAAATTCTACTTTTCATTAGTAACTTTATGATAATTATTACTTTTCATCATATTTTCAACTAATAAAAAGCAAGTCTAATATATCATATTCTTCATTATAATTTGAATTTATATGACTAATAATATATTTTTATAAAATATTTTATCTACTAAATTTATTTTATTTATATTTTTCTTATTTTAATTTAATATTTTTTTTATTTATAATTTTAAATTTATATGACTAATAATATATTTTCTATGAATTTTTTATTTACTAAATTTATTTTTATTTATATTTTCTTATTTTAATTTAATATTTTATTATTTATAATTTTAAATTTATATGACTAATAATATTTTTTAATTATTTATACAATAATTAATAGTTTATTAAATCAATAGGCTTTTTAGTCATTTTACCTCTTTTTAGCAACCGAAATCACACTTACCAAGCACCTATTTTCATGTTTCAACAGTTACCAAAACAACAATTTCAAACACATAAGTTTCAGCAGGTTATCAACCTTTACTGCTCTCCAAAATTAAGTCAAGATTAAGTACTTGAATGCATTGACTCTTAAAAAACGAAATTATTTTTTTATAATTGTTGGGCCTCGTGTTGAGTCGAACTTGGACAACCTGAACCTGAGGTTCAATATTTTAAACATATCAGGCTTGAGGGTTGGACCAAGGCTTGGTGAACTTGGACCTGGCCAGTCAATTTCGAGTTAGGAAGGGCTTAACTCAAGCCTAATTGTCATCCCTAATTTTGAATTATAAAAAATTTCAGTTAATGAAATATTATGAATAAAATATTCTTATGTGCTTAAATGTTACCAAAGTTTTAGCTTAGCGTCCTTTCATGAAGTTGGAATTACTATTTTGTTGTATGTATGTATGATTAATTGACAAAGATACACAAAGGGCCAAACATGATATGACTTTAAGTATATTTAATTACTCGTTGATTGCATTGAATGGATGCATTTTTCAGTCAACTGAAATGCATTAGACACAGCCATTGAACTGGCCCATGAAGAAATGAATTACACATTCCATCCAAGCATTTGCATGAGACAGAAATGTTATAATTAAATTGCTGAAGATGAGATTGAATTATTATTGGAAATATAGTTAGAGACGACAATAGAGTCGAAGAATATAGTCCGAACCTAACTTAAAGTTCGATTAAATTTAAATTACGTGGGTTGAATTTGTTCGAATCATTTAAAATAAGAATTTTATTAAAATAACGATGATTTGAATAATTCATTTTTATTTAAAATTAAAATAATATTGTGAAAATACAAGTTATTTAAGCTATAAAATTAATTTTTTAAATTTAAACTCAAACCGATTAGACCTAATTCATCAATTTCAAATCAAACCAAATCAAATCGAAATCACCTCAGAAGCCGACCATTCTAAAAGCATTGGTTTGCATTAGTTTGTTCCGTTGATGATTATGTTCCTGTATTCCTTAATTCTCCTCGTGCTCTTTCAATTCCAATGCTTCAAATGTTGTGAAGCATGTCTATGGTCATTATACATCTAATCTAAACAATATATTGTTCATAAATTTATAGTTTATATCATATTTTTTCTATATAAGAGAAATCACTTGTTTTTTAATAACAATTATGATTAATCTCGACTGGATTTCATTAATTATTTAAGAAATAATTATTTATTTATTTATTATATTAATAATTATATTATTAATTTACGATTAATAAAAAACATATCATCTACAAAAACAACACTGAATAAAAATTTCGCTAAGAAGCTGGAGAGACTCAGTAGTATACAGTCTTACTCTTAATTAATAGAGAGATTATTTCCAAATAGCCTATATGAATGGATATGGTATAAAAATATCAATATTATAATATAATTAATTAACTCCAATTAAATAATATATTTGATTTATATTATACTCAAATAAGCTTAAATAAATAAAAAATTCAACTTAAGTAGTATTTGAATTCAAAAAATAATTAAAAAATTTTAAAAATTCAAAGAATTTAAATTTAAGTCATCTAGAATCGTAATGGGACTTGAATTGAATGGTCCCATAAACCTAAGCCGAAACTTTTAATTGGTATTTATGATATTTGACTTTTTAAAATGAGTTATGGGCCATTGAGTAATCAAAAAAGGGACATTTCGGTAATTACACTCCGCTCCTTCCCTTTAAATATTCCATGCCCCTATCTTACGCACCCTCCATTCCAAAGCCATCAACCTCCTAACCTCCATAGTCATTCTCTTTGAGCACTCCTATCTTCTGATGTATCTAGCACTTTTTTCCGTTGCATGATTGACTTGAGCTTCAACCCCTGAGTTTTACCTCTTCTTCCTATGGAACAAGATGAGAATCCATCGAAAGTTTGCTCCTTCTCAGCTTTGATTTTCATTGAAACCATGACTTCAGATGGAAAAA
Organism: Erythroxylum echinodendron; assembly: GCA_027575705.1. NCBI lineage: Eukaryota > Viridiplantae > Streptophyta > Magnoliopsida > Malpighiales > Erythroxylaceae > Erythroxylum > Erythroxylum echinodendron. The sequence goes on from JANZXR010000003.1 coordinate 31,984,922, forward strand.
TTTGCAGTCTCTTTTATAACCCTCTTTTATCTTGCGTTATCGCTCTCTACACTCTTGTTATCATCTACTTCCCGTTTTCTCTGAAACTATCATTTTCTCCGGTTTTGCTTCTGACCGCTCTTCTCTTACTCTATCTCCTCCGTCTCGGTGCGGTGCAGAGGCTCCAAACTCCAAACCCAGAAATAGTTGAAGCAAAGGAAAGCGACGAACTAGTTGGTGATCAAATTGGTGAAGCGTGCAATACGGGGTCATTGACCCGATTGGAAAAGTTTCAAAGCTTTGAAACGGGTACGGTTTTCGACCCGATTCCAAACTTGAACTTCGAGAAGTCTTTCGTTGAATGGGACCTTCGGGCACCTTTGGAGGTCATATATGAAGAACACGAAGAAGAGGAGGATCGCGATGACCCGAATGAGAAGCGTAATGGATTGGATTTAGAGAGGTATCCATCTTTGTCAATGTACTACCCGGAAACAGATTCGGATTCCTCATCGGACGGTGGATTTCCGGCTAGTGGAGAATGGGGCTCACTTTGCTTTGAATGGGAGGACGAAGTCAAAGATGGGTCTTTAATTGAGATTGCTCTAGAGACAAATGGTAAAAAGGATCAGAATCCGGGTCTTGGTCCGGGTTTTCACGTCGATGAGGATAATTTGATTGAAATCGATTTATCTCCGCCTCGGTGTGATTAGTCGGCTCTAATCAAACGGGCAAAAGGGTTTCTTTTGAAAGCTTGTACTATTTTGTTGACTAAGTGCACTTCATCACTAAAATCCAAAGCCTTATGTATATTTTAATTATTAAAGAATTGGCACTTTTCAAGTAGCAAAAGGTCAGAATTATCTATAATAATTTTATAAAATATTTAAATTATTCTTTATATTATATTAATAATATGATGTTATTTCAAAATAGTATTAACAGTATTTTATTTCTAAACTTTTAAAGATAATATTAACAATAGTTTAAAATTAAATTTTTAGTAATTTTTAATACGTGAATCTTCAATATATCTGATATTACAATTAAGTAAATTAAAATAATTTTTACAAATAATTTCTTTAAATCTTGACTAAAAGTGCTATTTTTATTCTGAAATTCCATAAAAGATATAAATAAAATGAGATTTATTTTAGTAATATAATAGATATTTTTAATTTTTTATATTAATGAAATTAAAATAACTCCTTTTAACTTTTTAAGTTTTTGTGTGCCCATGTTGGGAAGACACTCTTGGAAATGGGCTCAAAAGGGGACTTTATAAAAGGAAGTGTGCCTTTATTTCAAAGCCTAAATGAGTTGAATGGTTCATGTTTATTGAAGTTTGAAAGAAACATGACATGAAAAGGCATACCCACAATTTGGTGGCCACTTTTTGTCCATGTGACCTAAAATATGCTCCAACCAACTCTTAACTGAATCTACCATGCTGAGTTAACTCACTGTTCGCTTGTCTACTTAAGCATTTTAAAGGGGCATTTGGTCCTTTTCTAAGTATCTACACACTTAATGTTTGGTTACAATTGTCATGTAATTTATAACAAAACATCCTATTGAAAACTGTTTCTTCTTGGAACAATAACGACATGTTTTGAGATTGTTCATTATTGCCTTTTTTTCCAATAATAGGCAATATTGCCTTTTTTTTTTTTCCCAATATTAGGAAATATCTTCATGATGCTTGTTGATTCTATTAATGAGAAAAGCTATTACTAGGTTCAACGTTACAATCATACTGATAGTCGACATAGATGTCTATCAAAAATAATCTCTTTACTTGTTAAGAGTAAGGTTGCGTATTTCTAAATCTCTCTAGACTCTCTGTATAAGTAGTACTTTCGTTGAATTGTTGTTATTATAATAATTGACATAAAAATAGAGGCATTTCACGTAGGAATCAATAAACGCATTGAAGACTTTTTTAATAACTTTTTTATAATTTATAATAAAGATAATAAATTAAAAATAGTTTAATTTTTAAAGATTTTGTTCAATTTAGTATTGAATTTTTTAAAAATTTTCAATTTGGTAATTAAAATTTTAAAGCTTATACAAATTAGGTCAAAAAGATCTTTTTAATTAATGTGAAATGTTTAGTTCATCTATTAGTTATATTAGTAAAATAATATTTTGACCTGATTTATAAGAATTTAAAAATGTTAGTTACGAAATTGATTTTTTTCAAATTGATATTAAATTAATAAAATTTAAATATTAAATATTTTAAAATCTCTTATGTTTTTATAATAAGAATAAATAATAAATTCTTAACTAATTATTTGATTTTTTATTTTAAGAATCATATTTATAAGTTTACAATTATTCATTATTAGAGTTAATTAAATTAAAATTTTTACTTATTTAAAATCTTTACAATTAAATCAATCGACTCCCGTGAACATGCTTTTGAACTAAGCTACTCGGGTTCTCAATGTTCAAAGATAACGGTTATTTGTTCTTAGGTCGTTAACCTGCCACGTCAAGAGGCATATACCTAACTTTGAATTTGTTGGGAAAGAGAACTAACATTCTTGGAAGTTAATTAATTGAACGGAATGAAATAGAAGGAAACGGTTTATAATGCGAAAGAATGTACTATAATAAAAAGTTCTTTATGATAGATAGAATGATTCATAATGTAATGTAGTGAAATTTAGAAGATGAATGAAATTGAATGAAATTTATAATAAATAACTATTATATTTCTGATATTAAAATGGTTGTTACAAGAGGTTTAACATTATGATTTTAAAATAAAAATCATGTCCAATTAATAAATCATGCACAATTGTGACAAATAATTTTTTTGTATATTTTCTATTTTAAAATAATAAAAATTTTATTGTTTTATTAGTAATTATATAAAATATTAATATTAATTTATAAATTCTTTAATAAAAATAGAAAATATATGAAAATTTATTCTGTAATTATTTATATATGTTTATATATAAATAAAAATATAAATAAATAAAATTGAAATATAAATCACATATAATAGAATAAAAATTATTAAATAATTGATAATAAATCGTATATAATTACTAATAAAATAAAAAATTTTAATAAAAATGTTATTAATGAAAATAGAAAAAATTTAAAAATTATTTTTAATTTTATTTATATATTTTATATAAATAAAGAATAAATAATTAATTTTAAATACAATCACATATAATAAAAATTTTATTAAAAATTAATAATAATAATATTTTATATAATTAATAATAAATTGTATATATAAAAATATTATTATTAGAGTAAGAAGAAATAATATACAAATATTATTAATTATATAGAAGGGGGTTAAAGTTAGAAGAATAATTTGTATTAAAAAAAATTTTTTAGAGCGTATTAGGTAATATGTATTTATCAGTTTACGTCCCATTTTAAACCCTCCGAATAAGAGGTATTTTATTTTCACTCTTTAGGATGGAATGAAACATGACATGAAACTCTCCGCTTCCATCCCATTCTGTTATAAAATCCTCAACTAAACGATAGAAGTGTGTTACTTTCTATTTCATTCCATTACTAACCCTCTAACCAAATAAGCCTTTAGGAGGCGGTTGGTGCGCATAGAGGAATGATAATAAAAATGATGATGAATATAATTAGGGATGAGAATGAATATTATCATTATAGTTACGATGGTTGGTTAAGAGGAAGGAATGGTTACCATTAATATTGACAATAGTTGATTTGTAAAAAAAATTGAAAAATAAAAACTCATTATATTTTTATTTATTTATTTATTATATTTTAATTAATTATATTGTAACTAATTAATTAATTATATTTTAATTAATTAATATTAAAAATATATTTTTTAAAAGTCACTATTAAAAAATGAGTTTCATTCTTCTACTAAATGGAGAGTATAGAGGATTCCTTAAAAATGGGATATCAAACTATTGTCCCTATAATGATAGTCAACAACCAAACAATTATTTTTTATTCCTTACCTATTAACCCCTTTTTAAACCTATCAATCAAACACCCTAGTCTTTCCAACACTTTATAATTGAGTTTAGTAATAAGTAAAATTAGATTACATCGATTAAGAGACACCTTAGATTTGTATGTGTTGTTACAAAATTGATGTCATTTTGAGAAATTAACCAAAATAACATCATTTTAATCTTATATTTTTAAAATTTATAGATAGCAATAATATTGTCTTGAATAATTACATCAAAGTTGATTATTTGAGAAAATTTTAATTGACTTTAAGTAGAGTCGTTCCTAACAGTTTATATATTTTGGGCAAAGTAAAAAAATGGTCTTTATGAAAATTAAGAGTGAGCTTTATTTTGTTCTTTATGAGAGACAAAAGTGAGTCATATTTGACGTGAGATCCTCTACTCCAACTTTTGGTATGCCCTTTGTTCCGGTGCAATCTTGGTTGTCCAATTTTTGTGGGTTTCATTTATTAAATGAATAGATTTTTATAGAGCAGAGTTGAAACATAATAATGGGAACAAATTACCTGATCCCGTCATATTTTGCTTCGTTTTGTTGTTTATAAATATCAAAAGTAGACTTTATTTTGTCTCATTTTGTACTTTATAAGGATCAAAAGTGAGCCTTATTTTATTATTTATAAGAGTAGATTCAGATAGATGCCTTGTCGGCTTTTAATCAAGTCGAGTTTGACTTTAAGTTTAATCTCAGTCCAAAATTCACATAACTCAAATTAAATTCTCCATTAGAGGTATCTAATAATAACTATCATAACTTTCTAATTATCAGTGGACTTAATATTTTGGCCTTAGTCCATTTTATTTCATAGTCAACATTAATGTCTTAAGTTTATTAAAATTTATTTTTAATTCAATTGATATTTTTTTTAAATTATTAAAATTTCATTTTGTTAAATAAATCAACATATTTTAAACTCTTTAACTATTGAATGTAATATAAAAAAACAAGTATCAAATAATCTATAAATGTATTGTATAAAAAACTCAACGTAACCAATATTAATAGATTTAAGAAATGTTTTAAAATAAAACATCTTAATAGCTAGAGATAAGACCATGTACTAGTATACCTATCCAAATCCCGCATTTATTGAATTATTTTTATTTTTTAAAATAAAAAAATTCTTCATGTCTCCTTTTCAATATTGTTTCATACAAATTTCACCTATGTAAAGTGGATTATTTTTATTTATATATTTATTTTATTTTCTCTTATATTAATCATTCTAATTGGGCTTGAAAATATAACCTAGATCTGGACTTTAGTCTATGTAGTTCCCAAGCTTACGGCCCAAAATGCAGCAATACACAACGCATAAGGCGCACGTTAGCTTCCAAAGAGGATAGTACGAAAAATTTTCGACTCCTCAAATTCCCTCCACGAGAAAACCAATCTCTAACCGTTCATTTTCTCCATCCACCTACCAGCCGTCCACGTCATCGATCCGTGTGGTAACTAATCGGGCCAATCGCGTCAAACCGGTTTCTCCTATAAAAATATATCACATACTCGTCCTGAAGGCATACGAGTTTGAACTTTGAAGAGTTTTGAATTTTCAAGTCTTTGTACTTTGTTTTTCTGAACTTTGAAAAATATCAATGGCACCAAAGACAGGAGAGAAGAAGCCGGCAGAGAAGAAGCCTGCAGCAGAGAAAGCTCCGGCGGAGAAGAAGCCTCGAGCGGAGAAGAAGCTGCCAAAGGAAGGAGCGGTGGACAAGAAGAAAAAGAAGGCGAAGAAGAGCGTAGAGACGTACAAGATCTACATCTTCAAGGTGTTGAAGCAGGTGCATCCTGATATTGGGATATCGAGCAAGGCCATGGGGATTATGAACAGCTTCATCAACGATATTTTCGAGAAGCTCGCTCAGGAGGCTTCGAGGCTCGCTAGGTACAACAAGAAGCCCACCATCACTTCCCGGGAGATCCAGACCGCGGTCAGATTGGTGCTGCCCGGAGAGCTCGCGAAGCACGCGGTTTCTGAGGGTACCAAGGCTGTTACCAAGTTTACTAGCTCTTAGATTGGGATTAGGGTTAGGGTTAGGGTTTCTGAATTGGGGCTTTTCGTTTTGAATGTAAAAATGTACGACTCTACGTTTTAAATGATATCCCTATTTTAATTTCGTGTCTTACACTAATGGCTTAATCGAGCGTAGTTTAGCTTATAGTAATCTGACTTTTATAACTTGAGCCTTGGACTCTCCCGCCAGACCATCGCCTAACAAAAACTGGTACAGCCCATCCTGGATATCTTACAGGGCTAGGTGAACAGGTTAGAAGTTACCTGTACTCTATATCTAACTTGCGCCTTTATTTTATGTAGAGTTTAAATGATTTCTTAAGAAAACTTAATTCCATAGTAAATGAAATAGGTGGTGTTTTTAAGTTATTAAAATGGTAATTATTTGCTAAACTCTTAAGCTTTGTAATGATTCCGCCTATTAATTTCTCAAGTGGTTCACACTTAACACGTGCTAAACTGTAGGTTTTGTATTTTGTAAATGATTCTGCCTTCACCGCTCTGGCCAACGAATGGAGCCAACGAAGATTTGCTGTTTGGCAAAGTTTCTTCCATAGTCTCTTAGAAGTTGAAGGTTTGGGTAGTAACATTAAGCTAGTAATTTTACTTATTATTGAACTTTTTTGGTTTGCAAACCAATCTGACTTGAACTTGGGATCTCTGGTAAACCCATCTGGGTATGGTCTACTGCTATTGCTTCTTTTTTTGGTTGTTATCATTCACTGAATCTCATCGTATTCTCAGAAAGTGAGTATTGGAGGAGAGGGTTTTTAAAAAATGGGGACTGAGGAAGAGAAGGAAGGCTTTGAAAGAGTGAAATCGTATTCCTCCATCGTGTCCTCACTAATTAACGAAGAACAAACATAGGATTGGAGATGGGATTGTGAGGAAAAAAAGATAAACTCGACAAAAAAGCGATTGAGAGGCTTATGTCCTCTTCAACTCCAAAAGAGCGGGGAATTTTTCTTCAAGCTTTTGGTTATCCTCCATCGACGACAATTTATATTGCAGCTGGACTGCTGGATTAATTTATGGTGGTGATTCTCGCCTTTCAGAACTTACATCTCGCTTCCCCAATGTAGTTTTCAAGGTTTTTCCTTAATTAACCTAGTTATTGGCCAGATGCTTGAGTTCTGTGGAACTACAAAAATATGTCTTGGGCTGGTTCCTGAATTGCTTTCAGGAAATATTGGCAACCCCAGAGGAGTTGGGAGCATTCACTAACCATGCTTCTCAAACTGCAGGACTTGACTGTATTATTTCCATAGAAAGTGATGCCTTCATTCCCACGCATTCAGGCAATATGGCAATAGCTGTTGACGGTCAGCGCAGATTCTTAGACCACCGTAAGACAATCATCCCAGACAGGTACAAATTTGATCAAGATGTGATACTAACTGCTCTTTTTAATTGAAAATACCATTCAAGGATGAACCATCTTCTCTGTTTCTTTAAATTTTCCTTCCATATAGCATGCAGATGACTACCGTCTACCTTGTTAACTGCTTTTGTATGAAACCAACAAATTATTGCATCAAGCATGAGGGCTGCCGTGTCCTGGAGTGTTTTCTTTCCTCAAAGCCCGTAATACAACTGTGTTTTATTCGGTACTTAATTAGCTTGGTTTTTTCATTGATGAGTGATTAAATAACTAGTCTCTTCTTCATTCAAAGCTATGTCCTTGGATATAATATCTCTTTGGCCTCCATTTTAGTATATCATTTCCTGAAAACATATTCACTCCCAGTCGTCTTTCTGTTCCGACAGCTTGCTTTTTTATTCTGTTTTCCTCTGATGTCTCATCTTATGTCTGTAGCTTATAAAATTCATGGTTGGATTGTCATTCTTCGAGTACTTCTCTGCGCTAGTTACTTTACGTAACCAGAAATTATAACTTTGGAGAAGTGGAAGGAAGAGATTAGTACTCCTTTTGATCTTTTCCTTACTCTCATTTGCTGTCTTTTCTTCTTGCTTTCTCCTTCCCCAAATGAATGCATTAGAATATGCTCCTTGTTGTATACCTGGTGACATTCTTCTGCCATTTTTGTACTCTTAAGTAATTGTAGAAAAGGACTGGTTGAGCTTTTTGATCAGTTAGAAAGTGGGCATACGGAAGAAGGTCCCTCATTCACATACCTCGTTCAGGAGATGCACAGAAAGAGGTGATTGTTATCCCAAGTTTTGCCAGTTCTTGATGCTTTCGGTTTATATGTTTGTTTCCGACAAGTCTTATGTCCAGTTCCTGCTTGAGTATCTTTTGTTCTGTTTCTTTTATTGTATTTTAGAAACATTCGATTCTTTATTGAAAGATTCTACCAGACTGTCTTTTTTACAATTTTGAACCTGCTTCCATTTTGTTGATAGTTGCTAAGGTTGTTTCTGAACAACTCAACTGCAGATCAAAAGGAGCCATCTGAATTGAAGCTAATAATTCCTTCTAACTTTCAATTGTATATATTTCCAAGTTGAGGAACACTGAATGGTCTTGCAGTTTTCTGATGATCATCATCTCCCTCAAAATTATCCACCTGCTACCTTAACTGAACTTTCATCTTCATCTAACTCAACAAGGATCCGACAATGACGAGTCGATGATGGAGTTCCAAATTCATGACTTTAAGAAAGAATTCTACAGATTTCCACATACGCTTTCACTGCTTACCCCCCTCATCACACAAAAGGGATGGCATGATTATCTTCCTTAATTTGTGGATCGTGTAACAAGAAAAAGGCCAAGGATTGTAATAATGTTAGTAGAAACATTTCGATTTGAAGTAGTATGTTTCTCTTTAAGTAGGAAAAGTTAAAAGAGAAGTGTAAGAGACTGAGTTAAATCATGTTTGATGCACAACTTTGGCCTCCTCGTATATTGTGTTATACACAATTATATTAGAAGATTTAATGTAATTTTTTAATTTATAGAATTTATTATATATAATTAACATGCAAATTTCTTTAATTATATAAATACGCATATATTTTATTTCTAACCATAATGATAATTAATTGGTTTAAAAACATAATATATTATATTAAAAATAATTAATATAAGAGTATAATTAAAAAATAGAAATAAGAGATAAAATTAAATATAATTTTGTTTTTAATTTTTTATTACAAACCTCAACTAAATAAGTTTTATTTTCAGTTTTTATATTAGAAATCTTAAATTCACAATCAAATAGTTTATTTTTTTAACTTAAAAACTACAATAGAAAAATAGAAATAGAACTAAACGACTCATTAATTAGTTAGTTTGATTTGAAAATAATAAATTTAGTTTGAGCTGAATTTTTAAATCTAAATTTTGTTTTTATATGGACAAAGATTTGAATTTTGCTGGTTTGAATTGTACTAATTATCATCAATGTTTAAAATTTTATAAAAGAAATTTAATCATTAAGACAAGAAATTTAATATTTAAAAGATTTAATCGGTATTAAATTATAATAATTTAAAAATATAATTAAAGAAAAAAGTTTATATTATTTGAAAATTTTAAAACTAATTAAAAATTATTCTATTTAAGATTTTGACTTTTTAACCCTTGATTTTTACCTCTTTAAATTATTCCAGATTTTTTGGTAAATTTCGAGTATTTGCTTAGCCATCCAAAACCCAAATACGTTATTACTGTATCTATGGCTTGTGTCTTTTTTTTTCTTCTTTTTTTACATTGCTCCTGATGTTAAGAATTTTTTTTCCAACGGAAGAATATACAGTTATTATCTTTTAATGCACACTGGAAAAATCTTCATATTGACGCAATAGTCTAAAAATCGCGTCAATTAAATACTCTACACCAGACAAGCCTTATACGATAAACTCGATCATGAGAATATAAGTAGAGAATTCAAACGCATAATATTTTAGTCCCATGCCCTACCCTCCTCCACTAACTCTGCCTCTCTTAAGGGGCCTGATGTCTAGACTCTATTTTGAAGTATTAAAGTCTAATAAGGATCAAGTTTGAAGCAATAATTTAAGGCCTATTCGAAATTTAAGTCGCATTTAAATCACTTATAATAAAGTTTGGATCTTGCATTGCATATAGATCTATCCGAAATAATCTTTGTACTAAATATTAGATTTTTCTAAATCTTGTATCTCGGCGAAACTTTTATTAGGTGTTGTTGTGATAGATTTTAGGTCGGTTTCAAATAATCTTAAACTCAATCCATTCTAATGCATTGCCAATTTTAGTTCAATTGAACTTAGGCTTGATAATATTAGTCTAATCAAAAACTTGATTTAATATTAAGTGATCAAATTGAAAATGGACTTAAAAATTTAAAAGAATATGTTATTAAAATAATATTAAAAATGGTTGGACATTTTTATATAAAGGGTTTGTGATTATATGGCATTACAACAGCAAAAAAGAGTCAATCCTGGAATATAAGCATAAGCTTATATTAAGTCAAATTCCGCGGGAAAGTTAAATTGATAAGAAAAGAAGTTTAAGGTTTAAAATATTCAAATCGGTATTATATTATTATAAAATTAATTAAAAATTGAATAAAATTAAAAATTTTGAAAATGATTAAAGAAAACTATTCTCACTGATCGAAAAATTTAAACTTTAATTCAAAAAAATTATTAAATAAAAATTAATCGGCTTATTTTGATTTATAAAAACTAATTAATTTATAAAAGTTGTCTAACTAAATAATAAACTGATTGATTTTTAACAACAAATAAAGTTAGCATATTCAAGATTTTCATTATTAAATCGATTAAACCGGTTCAATTTTAAAAATATTAGTAATTATTAGCTAGTATTAATAATAAAAAATATTATTTCATAAAATATTAGCCTCTTAACAATTAAAGCTTGAAAAAAATAAAAAATTTAAAAAATGGCTAAACAAAACTATTCTTATCCGTAAAAAAATTTAAAATTTAATTGAAATAGAAGATTGTTAAACGAAAATTGATCAATTTATTTTGGTTGATAAAAACTAGTTAATTTATAAAAATTCTCCAACTAATTAATAAACTAATCGATTTTTAATAACATAAACTATTAAACTAAATCGAGCTAGAGAATTAAAAATTACACCTAAAAGTTATTAAATTTAAAATTTTTACTGTTAAATCGATCGAATTGGTTTAATTTTAAAAATATTGGTAATTATTGTAATTTGATAATTATTAGTGAGTATTAACAATTTAAAAAAATTATTTCATGAAATATTAGCGACTTAATTAGTTCCTTTTAAGGATTACGTGAAATGTATTATTTAGAAGAAGTAAATCGAGTTCGATATGCTTAGAAGCGACGAAAAGCCGGAAAAAACTCGAAGATTAGAAGTAAACAAAATTGGATGAAGTGAAAAGAAAGGACAAGTGGATTTCAACCAAGTACAGTGACGTTGGGCACATGAAGATCGTAGCCATATCCATAAATGTTTCCCTTTTCAATGGTTTCATCACAAAATGCCAAAAGAAAATACATCAAAGACGAGCAGAGGCATCAAGTGAGCTTCCAATCTTCTGTACTGTTTTTCTTGTAGTTGCATGTTCGAAGTGACATCTAACTATATAATAATTAAGAGGGATAAATTTTAAATGTATGGATTAGATTAAGTTGCATAAGGTTGGAATGTCCTATCAGGAATAGGATACTTCAACCCTTAATAATCTCTTATTTTCTTTTTTATTTAAAATTTACATGTTATTAATATATTTTTAACTTTTTAAAAATTACTCATTTACTCCCATAATTTTAATTTTATAATACTCTTTTTTTTAAAAAAGAACAACAATAACAATCCAGTAAAAATTTAACTAAAATTCAAGGTCTAAAAAGCAACTTAAGTTGTAATACATAACCTTACTCTTAACTAGTAATTATTATTATGTAAATCGCACAATTAAAATTTGAAGGATTAAAAGGATTCCTTATTATACAAATAAAAATATTAATAAATGGTAGGAATAATGGATTAAAAATATTTTAAAATTTTAAAATTCTAATTATAGTATGTAACTTTTAAATTTTAAATTTTAAATTTTGAATGTTTAAACCTTTTTAAATGTGATAATTTAATTTAAGATATTATTTTTATTAACATTTTATTGATACAAGTGAAGGAATACGTGAAAACGAGTATTTAAAGGAATTATTTGATTCCTTGCTTCCGTCAGCCTTCTATACTAAATATGTTAATAACTATATATTAAAGATATAGTCACTTATTATAATGCGTAAAAAACTAAAAACTGCTTATCTTCGCTTAAGCAAAGTTAGAGGTTTGAACCCCACTTGGTGCTAGTGCTGAGCCGCTTCTTAAGATCCTACAAGATACGAGTGGGGATTAATCTACGTGTAACAATTGATATAAAGGTGCCTTCAACTGTTCGGGTCCACTCATAACATCTCTTAATTTAATTAAAAAAAAGAATATGTAAGAGAAAAGATGTCAAGTGATAATTTCAAATATTAAAAAGATAAAATATTTTAAAGTGCATAGTTATTTTGGATTTTTTATTTTAGTGTTCAAATTTTTAAAATTTTCAATTAATTGTTCGACTTTTTATAACTTAAAAAACTCACTTAAAAATATTAACTTTATTTGTATTTGTCGATTTAACGTTTTTTTGCATATACGTAAAAAATTACTAGTTAATCGTCTACGTGAATTAAAACACCAAACTAATATGCGAATGGTTAATTTTAAAAAAAATATTAGTTAACAATTAATTTTTAACGTGGACATTTACATGCCATTGATAAAAAAGGTTTCGTTAACCGAATAGCAAAATGTTAACCGAACTAACGATTTGAATTGAGATGTTAAGATTATAAAAAGTTGGTAACTTAATTAAAATTTAAATGGAACAGGCTATTTCGTTTGAATAAAAGGAGAGCATATTCATGGGCAACAGTACAAGACAGGAGCAACGTACAAGAACATGAGTTTTTTGACACATCTTGTCTTCATTTTCAGCAACATAGGATTCTACTTTATTTCAGGCACCAAATCCTGACATTACTATTGAACTGCAACGTGAATGGTTTCTTACCCTTTATGGTAGGCCAACCTGAAGTCTCTTTTTTGTATCTTAAAAAAATGTTAAAGAATGTAAAGGAATAGTAAAACAGACTTCAAATCTTCCATTCTAGTTACCTTTTTTTCTCAACTAAGTTATATTAAATTTTATTTATACATTTATGTGAAGCTCGTGTAAATATGCAGATAAGATTTAATAAAACATGATAAAAACATTATAATCGATACAAAAAATTTGAAACGAACAAAATCTTTTGTTGTCAAATATTCTGCTTCTTTTGTTTCCGTATAGTCTCATCCATCTGCTTTTAATTTACTTATAGCAATGGAAGAAGGAGATAAATTTTGGAAAGGGAACATATCTTTGCGAACAGAAGATATGTTCCCAGTAAAAAAGCAGGTTGAAGATCTTATTTATACTTTTAATATTTCATAAAAAATTTTGTCATTATCATTAATATCATGTTATAATCTACTATAACTAAAATGGTACTTATTTAAAATATTTTAAAAACTAAATTGGAAATTAAAGTTTAAGGAGATAATTGGTTGATGAGTTTGCTAAGGGTTCAAATGGGTATGGAATGAAAAAGAGGTGGTTGGTTATATATTATCATTAGAGACAGTAATATGATATCCAACTTTCAGGTATTGTTCCATACCTCTCAAGCATGAGAGGAATGTCAATCATTCTTGAGTAACACTCCCTTCATTTTTTAAAAATCTTTGTATGATTAAATAAAATTAATTAAAATATATTAAATTTTGATATAAAATAAAATTTTAACAAAAATTTATTTATCAATATTTTTAACAAAGTACCAGGATCAATAGTAATGGTAATCATTTCTTCGTTCTAACTAACCATCATAATTATGATAATTATATTCATTCTCATTCCTATTACTTAATTTGAACCAAGCGCCCCCTAAATTTTAAAATTTAAAAGGATTAATCAGTATTAGATTATTTAAAAACACGTTAAAATTTGAATAAAATTAAAAATCTTAAAATATAATTGAAAGAGTCAGTCCTTACTTCTTACCCATCCTAAAATTTAAAGTTTAATTGAAAAAAAGCATATCAAATAAAAATTAATTAATTAATTATGATTTATAAAAGTTTATTAATTTCTAAAATTGACTGATTAATCAATAAAATGATTAGTTTTTAACAATAATGATTATTAAAGTAAATAAAACTGAAAAATTAAAAACCGAATCAAAAAGTTAGTTAAATCAAAGTTTTTATAATTAAACTGGCCAGTTGAATTTTTTAATCATTATTTATTTCACGATAGACTACTTACTACACCCTTTTTAGGATGTAAAACTAGTTAGAAAGATAACAATAATAATTTATTTGAACTTTTTATGAGATATTAAAGTGAAAATCAAAGTTTAATATTTAATTTGTTAAATATTTCAGATGAGTTTAAATTGTTTAATTGCAATATTACAAAGTTAAATTGATCATACGTATAATAGAAACTCTCAAAACATTTAATAATGTAGAATTTAAAATACTATTTTGAAAATGGTACGGTGTAACGTAATATTATAAATAACGGAAAATTCTAATTTAAACTTTTTTAAAAAATTAATAGATAATTTGTAATTTTTGCTTTAAATATAATTCATTCTTCTATTTTTTTTAAATAAGGATATTTAAATAAACCTAATAGTTAGTGAATGATATTATTGTACAAAAGACACATCCCATATCAACTGTTCCATTTTTGCTGAACTATTCTAATCTATTTCATCTACACATTTACGTACATATCGAGTAGACAAGTTACTTGGAGACAGAAGAAATTGAATGATAGATCACCCAACCTAGCTTAAATGTCTTCTTCTTCTTCTTCCCAATGCCTTTGTCTCTATACTAATGGACACTTGTAAATTATTGTACTCTCTTTCCAACACTTGCCTCTTTTGTCTTTACACCTCCATTTAATTATTTCTGTTGATAACTTAAGAGGCCACTCGGTTTCATATAATCTTGTCTCCTAATAGTATGCAAAGATCAATAAAAGAAATGCATGTAATTTGAGATGTTCTTTGGTAAAATATTTCAAAGAGTTATACGATTAGTTATTAATAGTGGCAAATTTGGTTCGGTTTTATTCAAAGTTAATGAATTGAGCTCGAGTTAATTGGCCTTTGTGTTGAACTCGGAGTTAAGAGATGGCTCAAACTCTCTTTTTAAAATAACTTCATATTAATTTAACTTTTAAAAAAGATTTCATTTTAATCTTTAAGTTTAAAAAACTCGTAATAAAAATAAGGTTATTTTAATAAGTAAAATCAAAATAATATCATTTTAAGCGCTTTGACTCTTAACAAGTCGAGCCAACTAAGCGAAAAGATAAAGATACCGATTTGATCTATTGTCAAATTCTTAAAAAATATTATACATTTTTTATACATTATGTAATTTTTTTTCTCTAAGTGGACCATCTTTATAATGTAATCTTGTTTCATATCATTACCAGAGTCATGCTTGTGAAATTTAGGTACTCCTTTTCAATGACACTCATTAATAGTGATTTTATAATTTCTTGAAGCCAATAATAACATATTTGAAAACTCATAGCTTTAAGAGGAAGCAAGTTCACGGAGAATCTTGTTCTCCAATTAAAGAACCACATGAACATTAACTTGCATGATTTTAACTTGTTCCAAGTCACTTTCCAACTCATACCATAAACAAAAAGGAGAACAGTGAATTGTATCTAAAATAGTTCAAAGTAGCATAATGCAAAATGGTATCAATTTCAAAGCATTTGTATACATATGACTCGTTACCGTAATAGGTTCCAAAACTATTTTTAACAAAACAACGTCGTTTTGGAAGTAAAGGTCAGGCTATAGGTAAAGATCGAGCGGACTCGTTTTGTCAAAAATCATTGTTTTATTATTAAAAATCAATTAGTTTTTATTATTAAAAAGTTTGATTAATAATAAAAATTTTATTATCAAGAATAAATTTTATTATTAAAAATCAATAAAAATCCAAAGTGGAGATATTCTCTAGACCTATTTAGTGAGCACATGACCATCCTTTAATGATCTAAAGCCACCAAAAACTGAATTTCCAACATCACCGTCAATGGAAAGAGTAAGGCAAGGCCTTGATTTCTCTCATGGCATTTCAAGCTATGCTCAATTTGGCAAAGAAGAGTAGGGAAGAGAATAGATAAGAAATTTTCAAGATATTTGCTTTTGCTGCACCTTTTTGACAAGTTAGAGGTAGTATTACCAAACTCTTCACTTGTCTTTTAAGTATTTATTACTTCTATTTTGGGGCTTAAAAATGGGGGTTGCAATAGTCAGAACAGAGTTAACCTAACATTTTGCGTTTAAATTAGGACCTAAGTCAAGTCCGATTAGATATATTTTTTAATTTTAAAAATAAAAAACATTATTTTTGTATAATTTCTAGCCCTCGGCTAGGTCTGGGTGGGCTTCAAAGTTGTTTTTTTAAAAAAAAAGTTTAACTCGAAAAGCAATCAACTCAAGTTGGGTCTTTTAATTTCATGTCAGGTTGGATTGAATTGAACAGAATTTGTCATCTCTACTTAAAAGTAGGAGTGATAAAAGGGCATATTCAATAATTAAAAAGAATTATATCCTGTCAATTTGAATTTTTAAGTAATAAAAATATATATGATTGATAAAATTGATTAAGTTCAAAATAAATATATTAATAAATTTTTAAGTAATAAACTATTCCTGCCTTATCACCATTAATTAAAAAAAGGATATTACTTTAGACCAATATTTTAAAAGCCGAATTGAAGTTAAACTAGTAAGATAAAAAAAATTATAGTTTAAAAGGTCGTTATTAGACCGTCAGATAAAGATTGGATAAAATTATAAATTTAAAAAAATGATTGAACGAGATTATCCTTACTTATTGAAGAATTTGAAGTTTAATTAAAAATTAGACTGTTAAATAAAAATTAATTGATTTATTTTGATTTATAAAAATTGATTAATTTAATAAATTGACCAATTAATTAATAAATTGGTATATTTTTAATAATATGGATTATTAAAATAAATTATGATTGAAGGAGACTGTCTTTAATCTAAATTTAAATGACAAGAGACTAATACATAAAAATTAATTGATTTATTGTAGTTTATAAGAATCGACAACTTTATATAAATTGATCGATTAATTAATAAATTGACTGATTTTTAATAATAAGAATCATTCAAATAAATTGAGCTAAAAATTTAAAAATTAAACAAAAAATAGTTAATTTAAATTTGTTATAATTAAATCGATTAATTTATTTTTATATATTTTAGTCGTCTATGAACCCTTAAAAATGTTTTTTAATACGACGACAATACAAAGGATATAATAAATATGACGTGGCATAGAGTAATTGGGCATGTAAAGTAAAACGAGAGCTGCTTGCGTGTCGGTCATCCTCAAACTTGCTGAAAAAAATTAAAATAAAAAGAAAGGTAAATGATTAACAAAAAAAGAGAAAAAGCGACTCTCTCTCTCTCTCTTTCTCTTTCTCTTTCTTTCACGCTTTCTCTCTCTAAAGCTCCTTTTAATTCTCTCTCTAAAATCTCTCTCTTTCACTTAATTATAAATTCCCAAATCATTCCATTCTCTGATCTCTCTCTCTCTCTGTTTTTATATTTTTCTTCTTAAACAGATTTCTCTTCACACTTTCTCGTTTGCTTTCTTTCGTTTTCCGATTGATGATTGAGCGAAAGCAAATTTTAGGGTTTCGATTGATTGGAGGAGGGAAAGGGCATTGGACATGTGCACATTTTGAACCCTCAAGTTTCATAGGTACGTCTTTTTTTTTGGTACATTTCAATTCTTATTTTCACATTGCCCAGTCATCTTTGTTATTTTTTAATTTGATCCATTTTGGTGCCTAATTGTATTTTCTTTATAATGTTGGTTGGTTTTTGACTTGTCTATATGTTATCAGGTGATGAATTGGGACTGTTGTTGATCCCCAACCAATTAGGGCCTTGTTGTTTTGTTTTGAGGAGTTTGTGTTTTGTGTGAATTTGAATTCAAGTTGTTTCTTTTTTCTTTTTGTTTCACTGGGATCGTTAGATGTTTTGATATTATATTTTATTTTCTTAGGAGTTACATCGAGTGAATTTAAGTAATTATGTGTACCTTGAAGAAGGTATATCAGTAATAGGTGGTGGTTTTCAGTGTTCTTGGTGTCAAATTGTATGGGATTTTGGTGAGAATGACTGACTTTCAACAAGTGCAACAAAAGCCTGAACCTGCTGAAGATGCACATGTGGAGTTTGAGCGGGGATTGGAGGAATTTATGTGTGGGCACTTGGATGATTGTATGTCATATGCATCATGTAGCTCCACTCATAATCCTGATGATGAGGATGATGAAGGTGATCATCTTGTCCGGCGGAGACGTAGGTCTGATCTTGAGGGGGATGACTTGGCTGAGTCATCAGCAGCAAGGCGGCGGCACTCGCGAATACTGAGTCGATGGGCTGCTCGCCAGGCTCAAGAAATGATCACTACGATGGAAAGGAGGAATCGTGAGTCTGAGTTGATGGCACTTGCTGGCTTACACACTGTGTCAATGCTTGATTCGTCATTTTTAAGGGAGTCACAGTCACCAACTTCAGGGAGACAGGGGGCAGTGGAGAGGCCAAGCACACAGGCTTCTGCAATTTTGCGAATGTGGCGGGAGCTTGAGGATGAACACTTGTTAAATAGAGCAAGGGAGAGGTTGAGGCAGCAAAGAAGTGTGGAGTCCAATACAAACATATCTAGCTCAAATATATCAGAGAGCCGGGGAACTGTGAATCATGAAAGTTTGGGGGATGCTAGTGAGAGTGAGAATGAATTTGGACCTTGGTCACGTGGGCAGATGGTGTCACAAAACGAGCATGTCGATAATAATGGGTCTAGTAGGGAACAATCTCCTGATCTTGGCGAAGGTGAGAGGGAGAGGGTGAGGCAGATTGTTCGAGGCTGGATGGAAACTGGCATTAGTGATCACAACTCTAATGTGTCCCAACGGAACGGCAGTCCCAGAGCAGAATGGCTTGGTGAAACAGAACGTGAGAGGGTTAGAATTGTCAGAGAGTGGGTGCAAATGACAAGTCAACAACGAGGCGCTCGTGGAGGACAGAGGGAAGATCAAGGTGCTGGACTTGATCATCAAGTTGATGGAAACCGTGATGGCTCTGTAGCCGACCATGATGAAGGGCAACCTGAGCATATTCGTAGGGACATGCTGAGGTTGCGTGGACGACAAGCTCTTATTGACTTGCTTGTGAGGATTGAGAGGGAAAGACAGAGGGAGCTTCAGGGTCTGTTAGAGCATCGTGCTGTCTCAGATTTTGCCCATCGTAACCGCATTCAGGTTAGTTTATATTCCTTTATCTCGCTGTTTCTGTGTATAGCTTTCAATTGGGTAGGTCTAAGGTGAAAATAAGGAAGAGGGTTGCTAGTGATTTTTTCAATATTGCAGTCATTATTGAGAGGTAGATTCTTGAGGAATGAAAGCACGGTTGAAGATGAGAGACCGCCTTCTGTGGCTGCTAGTGAACTAAATCAACTAAGGCAACGGCACACTGTTTCTGGCTTACGGTATGTATTTTTTCAACTCAAGGTATTAGATCTTTGGGGTGCTTTTAATATTCTTCTCACCACTGTTGTTGGACAGTACCATTATTAGACCTTGCTACAAATCTGACTTAGAGCAGTGCCATTATTTTCAAGCGATTACCTAAACAAGTGAATATAACCCTACATTTGATTCAGAAAAAGATGCAATGTGATTCCATTATTTAGGTGGTTCTATAACACAGTTGCTGAAGTTTATCCCAGTAATCTATGACTAGAGTTTCTGATTGATCATCATCCGGTACATTCAAAAACCAGATTCATGTTATTGAGAACTTGTGGCATTTATCTTCAAAATAGGTTGCAGGTAGTCTAGTGAAATTTATGCACTTGTTTCATAGCTAGTATGGTTTAGTGCTGAATTGTCCCAAGTCACTTCTTTTATCAATAAATGAAAAGTTTGGGAGAGGTTGTGCATAGGGCACTTTACTCCGTTTCAATTGTAAATACACTGCTGCTGGCTTTTTCACTTACATGAGATATGGATGCCTGACTGCACAGCTTCATGATAAATGTCTCAAAAACTTGTTAACTAGGTTTAAAACTTTAAAAAAGGCATGTCATCTCAATATGTCCCTTGTTTTTGCCAACAGTGATCAGATGAAGTATTACCGAAAGACACCTTTTCTTCATTTTCTTTATTTGCTGATACCCTATTTACGGATGTTAATCTTGGAAAATATCTGGACTGGCTCAATGGTATGAACAATTTATGCTGTTTTTTTGCTACCCCTCCTTTTGTTCACTTTTGTTCAACATTGCATGCATTTTGTTGTTTTCTTTTTATAGGCCCTCTAGACGGGTATTTATGTCCATGTTGTGTAGGTAAACATATGTGCTGTCTTTTAGTTCTTACACAAAAGAGTAGCTTGGTTGTTTTGTTTGCTGTAGCTTAAATCTTTCAGTTAGCTAACACGGTTGACTAGGTGGTTCTATAACACAGTTGCTAAAGTTTATCCCGGTAATCTATGAGTAGAGTTTCTGATTGATCATCATCCAGTACATTCAAAATCCAGATTCATGTTATTGAGAACTTGTGTCATTTATCTTCAAAATAGGTTGCAGGTAGTCTAGTGAAATTTATGCACTTGTTTAATAGCTAGTATGGTTTAGTGCTGAATTGTCCCAAGTCGCTTCTTTTATCAATAAATGAAAAGTTTGGGAGACGTGCTGCATAGGGCACTTTGCTCCGTTTCAATTGTAAATACACTGCTGCTGGCTTTTTCACTTGCATGAGCTATGGATGCCTGACTGCACAGCTTCATGATAAATGTCTCAAAAACTTGTTAACTAGGTTTAAAACTTTAACAAAGGCATGTCATCTCAATATGTCCCTTGTTTTTGCCAACAGTGATCAGATGAAGTATTACCGAAAGACACCTTTTCTTCATTTTCTTTATTTGCTGATACCCTATTTACGGATGTTAATCTTGGAAAATATCTGGACTGGCTCAATGGTATGAACAATTTATGCTGTTTTTTTGCTACCCCTCCTTTTGTTCACTTTTGTTCAACATTGCATGCATTTTGTTGTTTTCTTTTTATAGGCCCTCTAGACGGGTATTTATGTCCATGTTGTGTAGGTAAACATATGTGCTGTCTTTTAGTTCTTACACAAAAGAGTAGCTTGGTTGTTTTGTTTGCTGTAGCTTAAATCTTTCAGTTAGCTTGATCAAGTGTTAGCCATCTGCCAATAGCTGTTGAGCAATGTGAAAAAGGCATTGTCATCTGATTGTCCTAATTGAAAACTTTTCCTAATCCAGGGAAGGGTTCCGTTCAAGGTTAGAACATATTGTTCGTGGTCAAGTGAGCAGCCATTCTGATACACCATCTAACAATAATGTTGACGATTCTAGAAGTGACCGGACAAACACCTCGCAGGACACACGATCTCAGAACAATGAACAATCACAATCCGTGAATCCAGATAGTGATGTTCATCAGTTGCCTAATCACACAGACAGGTCTGAAAGTATGACGGGTGTTGTTAATATAAATTGGCAGGAATCTGGTGATTTGGGGGGTGGTTGGCAAGAAAGAAATCCAGTTGATGAGAGACAACAAAGGCAACAGTCAGACCTCAGTCAGCCAAATGACTGGGACGTGGATAATGCAGAGCCTATGGATGGGAATAGGCAACAGTCCTCACTCAATGATTGGCCCCAACAGACACCTAGAGATGTGCGTAATGAACAAGGCCATCCATTGGAGGCCCAAAGAGCTTGGCATGAGGATGGTTCTCGAGAACATGTTGAAAATTGGACAGATGGGCCTTCTGATCCCCCTAGAACTCGCCGTTCTTTCATGAGAAGATTGAATAGATTTCATCCACCTGATGATGATAATGTCTACAGTATGGAGCTTAGAGAACTTTTGAGCAGGTATTATCAAAAGCTTAAATTAGTTATACAGATTTTTTAAAAACAACAATATAATTCAAGCTAGTCTGTGTCTTGATGTAATATTTAATGCCATAATTTTGTATTCTGAGATTCAGATGACTGAATTTCTTTTCATCTTGTAGGAGAAGTGTATCAAATCTACTTCGCAGTGGTTTCCGTGAAAGTCTGGACCAACTGATACAGTCATATGTAGAAAGGCAAGGCCGTGCTCCCATCGATTGGGATCTGCACAGAAACTTGCCAGCACCAGATCCCGTTTCACCTGAGTTTGATGAGGAACAGCAGAGAGATGAACAAACTGGAGGCCAGCGTAACGCCTTGAACAGGCCTTCATTGGTTCTGCCCTCTCCCCCAGTTCCACCACCCCAGCCACTTTGGCACCAGGATTTGCATCACAATACATGGCATCGACATAGCATGCAACGCTCTGAACTTGTGTGTCATCTTCTCTAACTTGAAATATCCTTTTATTTATTAATGAATCAGTAAATTTCTCTTCCAGATTTTGTATCCTCGTGAGAAATGAGTGCAAGACAATTTGGTTCTCTGATTCCATGGAATGTTTCTTCCTCTCGAATTTGCACTGCTGCCAAAATAAGTTTAGTTGGTCCATGAAGGCTTCTTAACTTATATCAACTTCGTGGAAGTTGCTTTTGGAATGTCATTTTTCTTCCAACCCTTTGGTTTTCCAAAGCAAGGGCTTTCTCAATGCGTTAAATTGGTCCAGCAATTTGTGATCTAATCTTCACTTATCCTATTAATATGGCAGGAGTGGGAGATGATTAATGATTTGAGAACAGACATGGCTAGATTACAGCAAGCAATGAGCCACATGCAGAGGATGTTGGAATCTTGCATGGACATGCAGCTCGAGTTGCAGCGCTCTGTCAGACAGGAAGTTTCCGCAGCGCTTAATCGGTCAGATGGTGAAAAAGGTTCCGCCACTTCTCTATCTCTCACTCTTCCTCATATCTGTTATAATAAAGTTGCAACTGATTAAGTAATGTGGCTTGTGTCCTTAAAGGTTCACAACGATCATTACAGTAGAGTTATAGAGACTGCTATTGATAATATGGGAATTCGTAGTAACTAAAAGATCCATTACTGTGGTTGCAGGGTTGAGCGCAGAGACATCTGAAGATGGGTCTAAATGGGGTCATGTGAGGAAAGGGACATGCTGTGTTTGTTGTGATAGTCATATAGATTCTCTGTTGTACAGGTATCTTGCTTTATACTTCCTATCTAGTTTCCATAAAACCAGCCCAACTCAAAGCTAACAAACCAGACCAAGTTGTCAGCATGGCTACGGCTGGCCTACACCAAAACGTTGTCATTTTGCCAAACAGGTTTTGAGCTTGGGCTTGTAGATCAGCCGGCTCAAGCCAGTTTGGCAAAATGACAACATTTTGGTCTTTAACCAGCCCTAGCCAGTCTATTGCCATCCTTATTTCTATCTCCTCATCATCCAACAAGTTTACTGGTTTACAATCTTTTCTCAGATGTGGTCACATGTGCACTTGTTCAAAATGTGCAAATGAATTGGTTCGAGGTGGAGGAAAATGTCCATTGTGTCGTGCACCAATTGTGGAAGTGATCAGAGCATACTCCATAGTGTAATCAAGACTAAATATATTCAACCATACAAGATAATTTGAAGGGTATTGAAGAAATGAAGTTCCTTTGGATTAAACAGAAAGCTTCTTCCGCTTCTACACTAAGGGGTGTCCTTATTTTTCTGATTATATATTCTGTATATCCTTCAAATGTATAATTAGAACAAATGTCACTTCTATTCTTCATTCGTTCCGTAAATAAAATATTTGATAAAAATTCTCTTTATGTAATCCCAGGACTTGCAAGCAAGCATAATCATAGATGAAATAAACGCAGAAAAGATCATTCAATAAGGTACCGAATGAGAACTAAGTTCAATTGAATTCAAGAGGTAAGCCCTTTACATCAAATCACATTCTCTAATCAAGACTAGAGAATTCACCTGCAAACACTCAAACTAACCTGGGAATTGGGAAACTAGAATAACAAATAAAACCCTAACCCTAAGAGCTAGTGAACTTCGTAACTGCCTTAGTACCCTCAGACACGGCGTGCTTCGCGAGCTCTCCGGGCAGCACCAACCTGACAGCGGTCTGGATCTCCCGAGAGGTAATGGTAGGCTTCTTGTTGTACCTAGCGAGTCTCGAAGCCTCTTGAGCTAGCTTCTCGAAGATGTCGTTGATGAAGCTGTTCATGATCCCCATAGCCTTGCTAGATATACCAATATCAGGGTGCACCTGCTTCAACACCTTGAATATATAGATCTTGTATGTCTCTATGCTCTTCTTCGCCTTCTTCTTCTTCTTGTCCACAGATCCTTCCTTTGGGAGCTTCTTCTCCGCTCGCGGCTTCTTCTCAGCCGGAGCCTTATCTGCCGTTGCCGGCTTCTTCTCCGCTGGCTTCTTGTCTGCCTTTGGCGCCATCGTTAATTCTAGGGTTCTTAAAAGAGGCGAAATATTTAGAGCTCAAATGTGAGGTTGGAAGGCCGAGAGACTCCCGTTTAGTTTATATACAGGGTTGGAACGAGACGGGATTGGTTGATGTATTGAACGTGCGGATTGCTGACGTGGACGGATAGGTTTCAAAGATGGGAATGGACGGTATGAGATGCGTTTTCTTCTAAGCAACGGATTTTGAAATTTGAAAACTCTTTTTTGGGTTTCATTGTTTCGGGTTTCGCGGGTTTGTTCGTTTGCGTCGCTGGGTCTAGACTTGGGTTTTATGGCGTACGACTACGTTTTATTTGAAAGACCAATCAAATTATGGTCTACAGACAATTATAAAAATATTTCACTAAAAGTGTGCATATATTATTAAATTTAAAAATAGATAAATTACTAATTTTGATATTAATTAAGTTCTTAAAATTAGTATTCGTTCACAAAAAAACATTTTAAATAAAAATTGTATCAATATCAAATTATTTTTAATATAATTATGATAAGGTTTTATTTATAATATATAATAAACCTTAAGGATCTATTTCTAAATTCTATCTAAATAAGAGTTCATATGTATACGTTAAGAGTAAAATAATATTTAAAAAATTGTCACCAAATTTATGAATTATAGGTATTATAACAATTATATCCCCAAATTTATATTTTATACAAAAAAACAAACTAGTCAATATAAACTAAAAACGTAGTAATAATCCTATTTAAGTGAATATGTTTTAAAACACTTTATATTTTTTCATTATTATAAATAATGAGACATTGTTATTTTGTTTTAAGAATTTTCTCTTAAATTAGACAAATAATATAATTATAAATAAACAATCAAATATTCATACCTAAAATCCCGAGACACTCAGTTATCAATATATAGAATTTATTAGAATTACACTTAGTTCAACTATTGTCAAAATGACTAGAACTAGTCATTTAGATAATTAACCCTTACCACTTATAAGCCCTTTAACATTTTAATGTTTAGTCAATATAAGATACTCTAACACTCCCCATCAAATGCAATTGGGATTGGACATCCAGTTGTCACTTGAAATAATTACAGTGGTAACCGAACCGAGCTGCTGAGACAGGACATCCAGACGGACAACCATCGGCTCTGATACCATATTAGAACTGGACCTGGGTCAACTATTGTCAAAATGATTATAACTAATCATTTGGATAGTTGGACTTACCACTTATAAACTCTATAACATTTTCTGTTTAGTCAATATATCATACTCTAACAAAATCATCACTCAAATTATGAAAAGAGTATAATTATAAACTCAGGCTTGGCCAATTGACTTTAGACGTAGTAGGTTCAGGTTAGATCCATGTGTCGTCCCTAAAAGATATGAGTTTATTTTGGAGATTAGGTCCAAGTTTTATTTTAAATATTATTGTTTAGGATTTGTTTAACCTAACACTTATGGATTTGTGCTTATAATCATTAATATTTTTATTTTAAGCAATTCATAAAGTTAACACATAGAAGTGAGAATGAAGTAACAAAATAAGTTCAATTAATTGAACTTTGTATTAGGTCATGTCTAGATATGGATTGTTTTGGATTGTTTTGGTGTTTTGAGTGGATATAAAGTCATGTTCAACAGTTGTTTGAGTTCCTAGTTTGGTTAAGAGCACTACTCATTTTTATCATACTAGTTTATATATGAAATTGGATTTAGAGCCAACTGCATTCTTTGATAGCTTTATTTAGTGGGCGCGTTTGGATAACAACTTTTCAACAGTTTTTGGTTGTTTGACTTAAACTAGCTGTTTGACCCATATTAATTAGCTCTTTCTTTGTTTAGTTAAGACCTGATTAGATTAGCTAATTCAACCCAACCAGCTAAATTTTTCACCAGCTACTTTACTGGAGCGTTTGAAGACTGCTGATCCATTTATGTCAATATTGCCCCTCTTTATTCTCTGCTCTCTGCTTTCTGCTCTCTGCTCGTCTTTTCCATCTTCTTCTTTTTCTTATTCATCATTCTTATTTTTTCCCCTTTGCTGTTCCTTTCCTTTGAGATTGCTAAGGTTCCGTCAAGTGGGTTGGCTTGTTCTCTGCTTAAGCTCTAATCAGTGCATTGGTGTTAAAGCTAAAAGCTAGCTTCTTTAGTTCTTGTTGGGTTAGTGAAAATGGGGGGGTGGCGGTGTCATTGGTCATTTTAGAAGGAGCCAAATGTTTGTAGTGGTTTTCTGCTTCTGGGGTCTTTTCTCAATTTCTTGTGCTGTTAGGTTAACTGTTTCAAGGCAGAAACTTGAAGTTCAAAATCACTTGAATCGCTTAAACAAGTCTGCTGTTAAAAGCATTTAGGTACTTCTCCACTTCCTTGAAGATTTGGACATGTGATTATGGTTCATAGCTGGGAAATTGAAGGAAGATGGACTCTTTTTCTCTATAATTTTATGTTTTCCGAAACCACAGTTGTTCAAAATGTTTTATGAGGTTGCTCAAACTTGGTTGCTTACTTAATTTGGTGAAATTAGGTTGGTTGCTTAATTTGTTTTCCGAAACCACAATTGTTCAAAATGGTTTATGAGGCTTTCAAACATCATTGATGTTCTGATTTTTCACTCTCGCTTTAATGATTTCATTTGGAGCAATAAAAAATGCAACTGGAAGAATCAGGGTAATTGCTTCATAACTTTTCAGTAGGATGTTTGGAAGGTTTTAGTTCTCCTACTTATTTTCGTGCGAGAAACTTCCTGGTTATGAGTTCATGGAATGATTATATGTAGAGCTCAAATGGAGACATTATAGATTGTCACATATCTCATCAGGCGGCCTTTGATCACCCTTTCCTTAAAGACCACAAGATTCAGGTTCATTTTCTTCACTTCCAGGCTTTAAATTTGTGAAGATTTTTTAGTTTGCTTCGATTTTCTGTTACTAATGGTATCGTATTGTTTTGGTCCTGAAATTATCAGATGAGGCCTAGTTACCATCCAAAAGGTTTGTTTGATGATAATAAGGTGTCTGTAAATCCAAAAGAATGAACAAACTCAATCACCCAGCTGTGGCATGCTAATGGTAAATACCCAGAGGATACTATACTCATCAGAAGAACCAAGGAAGATGGTGTTTTGAGAGCAAGCTCAGTGAAAGGCAGGCACATCACAACAAGAATTTTCATCTAGCTAATATTGTCCAAGTTGCATGTGATCTTTGAGTTTTGTCTAATATTAGAGTTAATAATGTTTAATAAGGGTGAGTGTCAGAAACATCATTCGTGGTGCAGATGATGCAGAATCGTGGTGCAGATGATGCAGAATCTTTGATCTTTTGATCTCTTCTTTGAACCTGCAAAAAACATGATAAACTATGAACACTTGTCGTAGAGCAAGAACATTAGTTTTCTGATAATTTCAATAATATTTTATTTTGTGTTGTATGGTTCGATTAATTTTGAATTATAGTTGACAACATCTAATGAATATGCAAGACTAAAGCAACATGTCAGATTTAATTGAATTAATGTTCAATTTCTAATTATAAATTAGAGAATACTTATACTTTAATCTTTAATTTAATTTATTATTTGGGATTTATTGATCATGCGTTAAAAGTTGATTATTTAATATTTACAAATTTTTTTATCTTTTTCTAATATTATTTAATTATTTAATAATTCTTTAGCTAAATAAAAAGATATTACAATAAAATTTTATATAATTTTTGAACAATATTCACGAGTTAATTATATTACTCATTTTAAATTAAGAAATTAATCAAAATATATTGATGATAAAAAGTATTTATATAATTATTTTGTTAGAACAGTCTAATTGTAACCGATTAAAGTAATTTACTAGTATATCATCATCATCATCATCATCATCATCATCATCATTATTATCATTATTATTATTATTATTATTATTATTATATTATTATTATTATTATTATTATTATTATTATTATTATTATTATATGTACTATGTTTTTTATTAGAGTTATGAACTTAATTTTTGTATAATTAAAAATCTAAAATCTAAATTCTTATAAAAATATTCAACAAAATACTAAAATATATAATATTCATACCCTTATAATTTTCTTTTAAAGTTATGTCTTTATAAGTCATTTTATACATAAACAGCTAATACTAAACAGCTAATTTTACCAAACATTTCTAATAAACAGCTAATGTAATATGCTAGTCAAATCAGCTAATAGAATTGCCTAACAACTAATGCAATCAGCTGATTGTCAAACAAGGCCAGTGTTCCTCTCAAATGCTTGAAGTCTTACTTTTGAATCAGATAATTTAAAGTTTAATTTTAATTTTAAATATTATAAAATATCAACCCATCTATTTCAAATGAGATTCGTCGTCGTCATCATCACCCAGTCTGAAATCCTGCAAAGAAACGAAGTATGGGGAGGTGTAGAGAGGCTGTTTTCGGTAGAACCACATGCAAATGAGACAATATACGAAAGATGCAAGTTACAGAAAATAAATGAAAAAATAAGGGATGGGGAATAAGGAATACCTGAAGGGGGTCAGGCTGCACGAGTCGAAAAGGATACCAAATCTAATCCCTCCTTATCTCGCAGTAAGTAAGGTGGCCATCCTTAGAACCCTTAATGGGGTCCCCTTAGTGTCCCTCTGAACCTGTCTTGTAAACTGAACAACGTGCCCCTGCAACTCCTAGGAATTACTGTACTGCTTTTGAATATCTGGTACGGTTAATCCGTTACACGGTTAATCCTTTACCTTTATTCGGTCCCTCCAAACTTTTCTATAACTAGCCACTACCTCATTTAGTGCCAACTTTGACATATCCTCTTTGATTACTTCCCGCCAGTTCTTATAAGGCCTCCCTCTTCTCCTTTTACATTCATTAAGAGTTATTCCCTCGCAGCTTCGTACCGAAGCGTCGGCCGGCCTCCTATGCACATTCCCATACCACCTAAGTCTAGTCTCTCTCAACTTGTCGGCAAAGCTGGCTACCTGTAGTTAATCTCTCACCACTAGTTCCGGACCTTATCTCTCCTAGTAATGTTACACATCCACCGAAGCATACGCATTTCTGCTACTAATAACTGTCTTATATGCTTACGCTTGGCAGGCCAACACTCTGTCCCATATAACATGGTGGGACTAATCATCATTCTATAAAACTTCCCCTTAAATTTTAAAGAAATCTTTTTGTCACATAGAACTCCTGATGCACTCCTCCATTTGGCCCATCCTGATCTAATACGATGGACCATATCGGCATCTATATTACCATCACTCTGGATGACAGACCTGAGATACTTACAACTCGTCCGTTGTGGTATGACGTCAGCCCCAATTGCTACTGCCCCCTCATTCTCCAACTAGCCCCTAGAAAAGTTGCATGCTACATACTCCATCTTAGACCTGCTCATTTTAAAACCTTTAGACTCTAATGCGTCTCTCCAACGGTCCATCTTGGCATTGACCCCGTCCTTAGTCTCCTCCACTAGGACAATATCATCCGCAAATAACATACCAAGGTACCTCTCCTTGGATATGCTTGGCAATTTCATCTAACACTAAAGTGAACAACAAAGGAATCAGCGTAGAAACTTGGTGGAGACCAGCACTGATAGAAAATGCTTCCGTGTCCCCTCCTATCGTCCTTACGCTAGTCAATGCTCCATCATACATATCCCTAATTACTTTAATATAGTTGACAGGAATGCCTTTGGCCTCCAAACATCTCCATAAGAGTTCTCGAAGGACCCTGTCATACACCTTCTCCAATTCGATAAAAACTATATGCAGATCCCGTTGGCGTTCCCTATAGCATTCCATGAGTCGACGAAGTAGATGGATCGCTTCTGTCGTGGACTGACCAGGCATAAATCCAAATTGGTTGGTCGATACAAACGCAACTCTCCGGATTCTCGCTTCAATAACCTTCTCCCATAGCCTCATAGTATGACTTAATAGTTTAATGCCTCTATAATTGTGACATTCTTGGATGTCCCCTTTGGTCTTGTAGACGGGGATCAACCGACTTAATCTCCATTCATCTGGCATTGTGGCCGACTCGAAAATCGCATTAAAGAGATGAACTAACCATACAATACTTACACCTCCTAATCGTTTCCATACCTCTATGGGGATGTCGTCAGGCCCCACTTCCCTTCCACTCCCCATCCCTCTCAACGCCTTCGTAATTTCTCCTCTCGTGATCCTTACCCCTGTGCACCTATCCGAAACATGCCCAATCTCTGATGGGTCTCCAAACTCCACGTGGCCCACTATCTCTTCGGTATACAGGCCTTGAAAGTACCTCTGCCATCTCCTCTTGATTTCTTGGGGCTCTGTGAGTACCTTTCCTGCTTTATCCCTAATATAACCAGTTTGGTTGAAATCTTTCTTCTCGCGCGCCCTAACTCATGCTAGCTTGAAAATCTTATGTGCTCCTCTTATCGTATCTAAGTCCTTGTACGTGGCCTCATATGCCTCCCGTCTAGCCACTGCAATAGTTTTCTTAGCCTTCCGTTTTGCTAATCCATACTTTACTCAGTTAATTTCCCTCTCTGCCTCCGTTGGACTAGCTAAAAGGTCTCTAAAAGCCCTCTTTTTTGCTTTAACCGATTCCTATACCTCACCCGACCACCACCAACCTTTCATTCGCCCTCCTCCTCGCCCTTTGAGAACCCCTTTGGAAACTCCAAAATGACATGCTGCCCTTGACTGCACTGCAGAGGCGACACCCTCCCACATCAGATTTGCAACCCCGCTTATAGATCAACGTACGATAATTTAAATGTGAGAATTATATATGTTTAAGATTCTGTATAATCATATAAGGAAGAGAAAGTACTTTAACAATCAACTCCTTAAATAGTACTATAAGAATTGATGTCGAGCATTCCTCGGTGATTGTATACACTCTTATAGGAATAACATATTTGAGTTTAGTCATTTGTTTATATAAAGTCACTAAAGAAGGCATTTTCATAGTTGTTAAAATCATATTTTCCAGCTCTAAGACTAGATCTTAAAACTATTCTATAATGATAAAGTCAAATAAAGAGTTTATTAATGAAAAAATAAAATGAAACAACATCTGATATCATAAAGAAACGGTCAATTTTTACTAAAACAAATAATTTGTAAAATTTATGCACAAACTAGTATTTACTTATTAATATATTTTTAAATATTTAAATTTTTATTTCATAAACAATCAATTTAAAATGTTAAAATATTTTAAAGATATTTTTAGTTTAAACCATATTTGTCAAATAATTATTAATTTTAAATATTTTTATTTTTCAAATTTTTTGAAAATATAAATTATTATAAAAACTAAAATAAGTTGAATAATTAAAGTATATTAATTATAATTATAAAAGAAATTATTCAAAAAGTCTTTCAATTTGAATAAGCATTCGACACGCTGCCATTGTCCTGCCTATTAAGGTCCAAGTCCTTTTGACCAAATTATTCTGATTTATCGAGTGATAGGGTAAACAGGAAAAGAAGAAAA